>JAULAV010008953.1:0-81610 GCA_030789695.1 Scilla litardierei
TCCGTCTTCCCCCTCGGTGGATATCCCGAAAAAGGCCCATGTCCAACCGACGGATGCCAATGTCCCCTCGCCCAAGGGTCGGGCCCGGCCCTCCTCAGCTGAGGTCTCTTGGCCCTGGGCCGGGCCCCTGCTTTCTCCACCGGGGCCACTCACTGAGGTTTATGGGCCGGCCCTGAGTGTGTTCTGCTCCGTTCTGACCAATCTCCCTCAGTCAAGCGAGGGCTTACTCTGCCCTCACTTCCCAGTGGGGCTGAAGGAGTCGGTCTTTTCTGATTGTGGGGTGGATGTCCGGTTGGCTGAGAACTGCAGCCTCCCTTCGGACCAATCCGTGCTGGACGGGTGCCGGGTGATCGCCTGGATGCCTTCGTGGTCCAGGCCGGCCAGCAGGTGAGGATTTTCGCTCCCCTTGTTCCTAGTTGTTCTCTTCGTTTCATTCCCGCCTCTCTGATCCAGTTATCCTCGGTCAGGTTTTTGATAAGGCGTCAATTCGTGGCCCTCTCGCAGGCCAAGGCCGTCTCGGTGCGGAAACCCGCGGCCGAGGGGGGCAAAGAATAGGCGAGCCAGTTGAACGAGGTGCGCATTAAGTCCCTGGAGACCCAGGTAGCCGAGCTCTCTGCCGCCTTGGAGAGGTCAGAGCTTGAGAAGGCCCTGGCTTTAGTCAAGAAGGCGAAGGCAGAGGATCGGATTGACGTGCTTATGGAGGCTGCCGAAGCGATCGTCAAAGCAGGCGCCGATGTCAGTCCTGTTATCGTAGCCGATGCCACAGAACTCACGAGACTCTTGGAAGCGGCAGAGGAGAGAGAGAGCTCTATTGGGCCGGCTCGATGTAAGCTCCCGTGAGACCGAGGAGGAGCGGGCGGAGCATCGACGTCAGGTTACCGTCCTCGAGGGTCGGATCCAAGAGCTGGGGGCGATGGACCGCGATCAGATCGCTCGGGATGCTGTGGATGAGTATGCCACTTCTTTTGTGGCCGAGGCGATGTTCAAAGCATATGAACGGAGATTCGTCCGCTGTCAATCCGAGATCCAGCAAAGATTCCCACTTTCAGGGATCAATTTTGAGGAGCTCCGGTTGGATTCTGATGACGAGGAGGAGGTGCGGGGCGGTCCCCTTGAGCAGTCAGCAGGCGTCCCTGAAGGGGCCTAGGGCGCGGGTGAGGGAACAAGGTCTTAGTCCTTTAGCTTTGTCATTTCCTGCAAGCCTGCGCTCAGCCTTTTGTGTAATACGTCCCCCCCTTTGTTTGGAAAATGGAATTCCATTACTTGTTTTGCGGTTGCTCGTCTTCCTCCTCAGGGAATGTCCCAAGGGCCCTACTGGCGATTGGGTGTCCAGCCTGCTGGGGGAGTTGTAGCCTGTCTTACGGTGGGTGGGGTCGGTCGGCCAGCTGGGGGAGCTATCCCTCAGGCTTACGACCGATCGATACGCTGACATACTGGGGGAGTTGCCCCCAGCCTTACAGTCGGTTGGGTCGGTCAGTCTGCTAGGGTTGCAACCCCTGGTCTTATAACTGATCGTCGGGACCACCTGCTGGGGGAGTTGCCCACAGACTTACGGTATGACCCATGACCGACCCGTTGGGGGAGTTGTCCCCACCCTTACGGTCGGCCCTATGTCCGACCTGCTGGGGGAGTTGCCACCAGCCTCACGGTCGGCCAGTTAACCAACCCACTGGGGGAGTTGTCCCAGCCTTACGGTCGGTTGGTGTCATTCTTCCTGGTGAAAGAGCTACTTCTAGTCTCACGGCGGGACGACGGACCGACCTACTGGGAGAGTTTCCCCTGCCTTACGATCAATCCTCATAACTGGCTGGTCAGGGAGATTACTCCCAACCCACCAGCCGGTTGTGCGGGCAACCCGCTAGAGGTTTACTCCCTAGTCTTGCGGTTTACCGTTGAGACGTTCAGCTAATGAGGTCTCCCTCATCCTGAGAAAGTCTGTCAAGGAAATAGCGATGAGAATGATTTGTTCCTTCATTTTCAACGCATTCATTCGGATAGATGGAAGTAGATACATTTGCGGACGATCTCACTATTTGCGCAGGTGCTTGGAGTTCCAGGTGTGAGTTAAGACCTTCCCTTCCAAATTAGCTAGACGATAGGTTGCAGGTCCGAGGATCTCGGTAACCTTGTAGGGGCCCTCCCACTTAGCCGCTAGCTTCCCTTTATGGGTGATCTCCGGGCTAAAGGTCGCCTTTCTGAGGACCAGATCCCCTTGGCGGAAGCTCCTCCCCCTAACCCAGGAGTTGTAGTAGCGGGCCACCTTGTGCTTCTGCCGAATGAGAGTGGCCAAGGCATGCTCCCGTCGCTCACCCAGGAGCTCCAGACCGAGCTCCAAGCCCTCTGTGTTACTCCCTTCATCGAAATGCCTTATACGGAGGGACTCCTCGCCCACCTCGACAGGCACCACCGCCTCGGTGCCATACGCGAGCATAAAAGGGGTTTCACCCGTGGCTTGTTTGTGAGTCGTCCTGTACGTCCAGAGTATCCCTGGGAGTCCTCTGGCCAACTCCCTTCAGCGTTCGTCACCTTTTTGCGGAGGGGCTTAATGACGCATTTGTTTGCAGCCTCCGCCATCCCATTGGTCTGAGGGTATGCTACCGAAGCGAACAGGAGTTTGATCTTCCACTCTACGCAAAAGTCTTTGAACCCCGCGGAGTCGAATTGCTTCCCATTGTCTGTGACGATGGCTCGGGAGATCCCAAACCTGGATATGATGAAGTTCCATACGAAGCTCTTCGCCTTCTTCCAAGTGATGGATGCAAGGGGTTCTGCCTCGATCCACTTGGTGAAGTAGTCCACCGCCATGATCAGGTACCTCCTCTGCCCCCGACCACGAGTGAAAGGCCCGAGGATGTCGAGCCCCCATTTCACGAAAGGTACATGGCTGACTATCGGAACGAGCTCTGACGGGAGAGACGAGCCGAGTTTGGCGAACCTCTAGCACTCCTGGCACCTTTGGACGTATTTAGTTGCGACGTTGACCAAGGTGGGCCAATAATACCCTTGCCTCAAGATTTTCTGGGCGATCGTCTTGCCCCCCGTGGTGGTTCCCACATATCCCCTCGTGCACCTCCCGGAGGACATAGTCGGCCTCCCGAGGCCCGAGGCACTTGAGGTAGGGAAGGACGTCCGTCTTTGTCCAGCATCTCTTGTACAATGCCCCTTCGTGAATCACGTACCGGAGCGCCTTTCATTCCAGGGACCTGCGTTCGTCCAGGTCCGTCGGCACTTCCCCTTTAGAGAGATACCGAACGATCGAATCCATCCACGAGGGGTCCTCGTCGATGACCATGACTTCCTTCTCCTCCGTACTGGGGGACTGGAGGCTCTCCACGTAGATGGCGCGGCCTAACTCCTTTGGAGAGGAGGAGGCCAGCTTAGATAGGGCGTCTGCGCGGGCATTCTCCGACCGCAGGAGATGGAGGGTCTCGGCTCGCTTGAATTTGGACAGCTCAGTTTTGGCCGTGGCGAGGTAGTTCTGCATCGCCTCTTCGCACGCCTCGTAGTTCCCCTGTAGCTGGTTGATGACGAGCTTCGAATCGCTGAGGAGGCGTACGGTCTCGGCTCTGAGTTCTCTGGCCAGCCTCAAACCGCTTATGGTGGCCTCATACTCGGCCACGTTGTTAGTGGCTGGAAACTCGAACCAAAGCGCGTACTCGACGACGCTTCCCTCAGGCGATCGAATTACTATGACAGCTCCATTCCCTGCCCTGGTAGCTGATCCGTCTACATGGACTACCCACATATCCGGGTCCCCTGTGCAGCTGGCACAAATGATATCAGTCGAAAGAAAGACAAAGGTTGGGGGTTACCGCAGCCGAGCCTTTTTCTTCAGAGGGGCTTCTTTCTTCTATGGTACATTCGACGATGAAGTCCGCCAGGGCCTGCCCTTTTATGGCCGTCCGTGGTTTAAACCGAAGGTCGAACTAGCTCAGTTCCACTCCCCAATTCAGCATCGTCCCCATCTGGTCGAACCTTTTGAGGTTCTGTTCGAGCTGAGAGTCAGTGAGGACTAGTATCGTGTGAGCCTGGAAGTAGGGTCGGAGCCTTCGAGCCGAGAGCACGAGGGCATACACGAGCTTCTCCATGGGCGTGTACCGTCCCTCTGCGTCCTTTAAAACACGGCTGGTATAATACACTGGTCTCTGAACCCCATTATCCTCCCTGATCAGCACCGAGCTCACTGCCTCACCGGTGCAGGCCAGGTAGAGGCTCAGCGATTCGCCCTCTCGTGGCTTGGATATGAGCGGTCGGCTACGGAGGTACTCTTTAAGTTCCACGAACACTCGGGCGCAGTCCTCATCCCACGACACCGCCTTCATTTTGTCGGCGGGCTCAGCGATCGCCGTCCTCAGGGTCTTAAAGAACAGAAGGGACCTCTCCGCTGATTTGGAAACAAAACGCCCCAGAGCGGTGATGCGGCCATTCAGTCTCTGTAACCCTTTGATCGTCGTTGGTTCCCGCATGTTGATCAACGCCTCGATTTTGTCGGGGTTGGCCTCAATGCCGCGATTAGTGATCATGAACCCCAAGGACTTGTCGGATTTCACCCCGAACGTGCACTTCGTGGGATTAAGCCGGATGTTGTGTTTCTGTAGCCGCTCAAAGGTTTTCCTGAGGTCGGTGATATGATCTGCCAGCCTTCTCGATTTGACCAACATGTCGTCTACGTAGACCTCCAAGTTCCTCCCTATCAGAGAATCGAATACCTTGTTGACCATTCTCTGGTAAGTCGCCCCCGCATTCTTTAGGCCGAAGGGCACTTCTTGTAGCAGAAAGTCCCTCGGTCAGTAGTGAAGGACGTCTTCTCTTCGTCCCGAGGGTCCATCTGGACTTGATTATACCCGGAGTAGGTGTCCATGAAGCTGAGCATCTCGTAGCCAGATGCGCTGTCCACGAGGTGATCGATGCGGGGCAGTGGGTAGCTGTCCTTGGGGTAGGCCTTGTTGAGGTCACTGAAATCCACACACATTCGCCACTTCCCAGTTCCTGCTGGACTTTTTGACCATCATGACGTTGAACAGCCACTTCAGGTACCAGACTTCACGAATGAAGCCGGCGTCCAGAAGGCGTTCCACCTCCTCGGAGGCTACCCTCCGTTTCTCGCCACCCAGGTTCCGCTTTTTCTGCCGGACCGGCCTGAAATTGGGGTCAGCGTTCAGCTGGTGCATGATCACTCGGGGATCTACGCCGGGCATGTCGTCGGGCGACCATGCGAAGACGTCTAGGTTGGCCTCCAAGCACTCGATCAACTCGCCTCTCAAGCCAGGGTCCAGTCCAGACCCGATGGAGACGAACCTTCCTTCAACTTTCGTGACTGGGATTAGCTCCGGCTCCTCCCCGAGAGTGGGCCTTGGCCCGTACCTCAAGTCAAGTGAGGCCATCGGGTCGTCATATCGCTCCACGTGTTCCCCGTTGGTCAGCTGGTAGCAGATTTCTGGTCTTCCTGGGTCGTCCTCAACCTGCCCGACACCTCTCGGGGTCTGGAACCTGATCGTCCGATGGAGATTTGAGACCACCGCGTCGACTGCGTTGAGGAGCAGGCGACCAATGATCCCATTATACGCTGACCCGATCCGCAGCGCCACGAACTCCATCGTCAAGGTCACCGATTCGGGCGGCTCCCCGAGCATGACAAGGAAGCGAATGACCCCGACTATGGGCGTGGAGTAGCTCGTGAAGCCTATCACGGGCCCCGAGCAGGGCTCCAGGTCTTCGTCTAGCAGCCCCATCCTCTCAAGGGTCGACATGAAAAGTATATCACATGAGCTGGCGGTAGCAACAAGTAGTCGTCTCACTACAGCAGCGTCGATGACTGCGGAGACTACGAGTGCATCGTCGGACCGCGGCTTTTCCCTCGCGGCACCCCCCTCGCCGATCGGGAGGGGTAAGGAGGGGTCTCTGGCCATCACGTCGTAGTCCCCCATGCGGCCAGCCCGGGGTCTGTCCGGACCTCCGGTCCGAGGCCCGTGCCGAGTCACCATGCTTCTCCCTTACCGATCATGATATGGCCCCGGTGTCAACACCTGGGTTGAGCCCCTCTTTCGCCGTGACGGGCGAGATCACATCATCGTTAGTGTGGTTGCTTTACGTGGGTGTTAGTTCATTCCCACAGACGGCACCAGATGTTTACGGGTGTTTTCTCATCACAAGATCGTTGACCGAAGACTTGACGGTCAACGTGGTCAAGGGATCGGTTGGGATCCCTTGGTTCTTCCGAGCAAGCGTTTCCCTTACGTTGGACGCGTGGTTCCCCTCCTCGGCTCGTGAAACGGGTCGCTTGGAGGGTTGAGGGCCTCGGTCAGCGCGGTGCAGAGGGGCAGCATCGGCACCTGGGTGAACGCTCAGCCTCAGTCGATCAAGTGCCGAGGGGTAGCCTCGGTGCCTTGATTACTGCTCGGTCTTCGGTCGGTAGCTATGCTCGCTAACGGCGGGCGGGTTCGTTCTGCGCTGAGGAGTAGCCTCGACGCTTCGATCCGCTCTTTCCTAGACAGACGAAGAAACTCGTCGGGGGGGGCCGGACCTTGGTTCCGGCCAAATCCCCTCCGATGCTTAAGTCAGAATGAACCTGAGCAATGCTCAGCGGGATCAGTGCGGCTCGAAAGGAGGCCCGCACACATATCCTCGATCCGAAATATGGGAGAGGGGAAAATGGGAAAGCAAGGTCAAGTAACGGAATACCTCAGTTGTAGGTGTCTAGGATTCGATCCCCTTCCTGGTCGTCTCCGTTGTCCTTTTATAGGGCCTGACCCACGATTGCCTCCAGTCCACGCCCCTAATTGCTCCCCACACCCCCATGATCCGCCCCCATAGAGGTGCCTACACGCGTCGTGGGGAAGTCGATTAATGGGCTCCTTAATGGTCATTCAGGTGCCACGCTTTTAGGGGACCGGTTATCTCTTACGGGCATGGGCTGATCGTGCAGATTCCAGGTCGAGGCCGATCCGACTCCGAGTCCTTTCGTGGGCTTCGTCGGATGGACCAAATCCCATTAGTGGGCTTCTCTTCCTAGGCATGGGCTTGGGCCCCTTGCTCTTGGGCTTCTCCAAAATAGTCGTATCAAAAGTAAATGCTAGAGTGGATTTCCAAGGGCAAAGTCCTAAAAATTCGTCCAAACTTTTCAGCTCCCCTTTAATTTGAAATTTGAATCTTCATTTGAGTTTAGATACCAAAATAATCACTTCCTATCATAGTTAACTCATTAAGGAAGCCAATTAAGCAAAACTAGGCCCAAAACAGCTTGAGGACCAACCTGAAATTGAGAGCTAAAGTTGGAGCTCGAAATTTCCTTGATGTTACTTGCTAACATCATCAGATTATTCATGCTTGCTCCTGCATCATAATTCAAAATTGAAAGTTTGTGGTAACATAGGAAACAACATCTTCTCCACCTAGAAACAATGTTTACTCTCGATTTGTCCTTATATTCCTCCAAAACTCTCACGAAATCCGTACAAGTCCCAAAAATCAGAGACAGGTGCAATTCCCTGTGTTTTTAATGCAAGAGTAAATTCTTTTAGTTTTTCTATAGAAAACAATGGTGATTCATGATCCGAAGCTCAAGAACGATAATTTCGATCTTTTGAAGCCTAGAATGCCCTCTTCATCCATTAGAGTGAGCTAGCGCTGCTAGAAACCGAAAAATGCTTCAAACCCGCTATTTTGGGTAAACATTGGGTAATTCCAATTGAAATTTCATGGGGATAGAGGAAACAACCTCCTATCTGCATTGAAACAACGTTTACTCTCGATTTGTCCTTATATTCCTCCAAAACTCTCACGAAATCCGTTCGAGTCCCAGAAATCAGAAACGGGCGCAATAGCCTGTATTTTAAATGTAAGAGTAAATTCTTGTAGTTTTTGTATAGAAAAGGATGGTGTCTCATTATCTGAAACTCAGGAACGAAGATTTCGATCATTTGAGGCATAGAATGCCCTTCTTCATACATTAGAGTGAGCTATGGCTTCTAAAAACCGAAAACTGCTACAAACCTGCTATTTTGGACAAACGTTGGGCAATTCCACTTGGAATTTTTTGGGAATAGAGGAAACAACCTCCTATCCGCATTGAAACAACGTTTACTCTGCATTTGTTCTTATATTCCTCCAAAACTCCCATGAAATCCATGCGAGTCCCAAAAACCAGAGACGGATGCAATTGCTTGTGTTTTGAATGCAATAGTAAATTCTTTTTGTTTTTCTGTAGAAAACGATGGTGACACACTCTCTGAATCTTAGGAATTCCATCGTTTGAGGTTAGAATGCCCTCCTTCATCCATTAGAGAGAGCTACGGTGACCAGAAACCGAAAAATGGTTCAAATCTGCTATTTTGGGCAACGGTTGTGTAATTTAAAAGTGAAATTTTGTGGGAATAAAGGAAACAACATCTTCTCTACATAGAAACAACGCTTACCCTCCATTTGTCTTTATATTCCTCCAAAACTCCCACAAAATCCATGCGAGTCCCAGAAATCAGAGATGGGAGCAATTGCTTGTGTTTTGAATGCAAGTGTAAATTCTTGTAGTTTCTGTGGAAAACAATGGTGACGCACTATCTGAAGTTCAGGAACGAAAATTTCAATCGTTTGAGGCCTAAAAATGTCATCCTTCATCCATTAGAGCTAGCTAGGACAGCCAGAAACCGAAAAATGCTTCAAACCTATTATTTTGGGCAACAGTTGGATAATTTTAAACTGAAATTTTGTGGGAATAGAGGAAATAACCTCTTCTCCACATAGAAACAACGTTTACTCTCCATTTGTCATTATATTTCTCCAAAACTCCGACAAAATCTATGCGACTCCCAGAAATCAGAGATGGGTGCAACTGCTTGTGTTTTGAATGCAAGGGTAAATACTTGAAGTTTTTTGTAGACAACGATTGCGACGCACTATCCGAAGCTCATGAACGAAGAGTTAGATCGTTTGAGGCCATGAATGCCATCCTTCATCCATTAGACCGAGCTAGGGTAGCCAGAAACCGAAAAATGCTTCAAACTTGCTGTTTTGGGAAACGATTGGGTAATTCAAAATTGAAATTTTGTGGGAATAGAGGTAACAACCTCTTCTCCACAGATAAACAACGTTACCTCTCGATTTGTCCTTATATTCCTCCAAAACTCCCACAAAATCCGTACAAGTCCCAGAAATCAGAGATGGGTACAATTGCTTGTGTTTAAAATGAAAGTGTAAATTCTTTTAGTTTTTCTACTGAAAACGATGTGGACGCAATGTCCGAAGCTCAGGAACGAAAATTTCGATCATTTGAAGCCTAGAATGCCCTCCTTCATCCATTAGAGTGAGCTAGAGTGCCAAAAACCGAAAAATTATTCAAACCAGCTATTTTGGGCAAACATTGGGAAATTCCAATTGAAATTTTGTGGGAATAGAGGAAACAACCTCCTATCCGCATTGAAACAACTTTACTCTCGATTTATCTTAATATTATTCCAATGCGCTCACGAAATCTGTGCGAGTCCCAGAATTCAGAAACGGTCGCAATTGCCTAAATTTGGAATGCAAGAGTAAATTCTCATAGTTTTTCTAAAGAAACTGATGGTGTTGCACTATCTGAAGCTCAGGGATGAATATTTCGATCGTTTGAGGCCTAGAATGCCATCCTTCATCCATTAGAGTGAGCTAAGCCTGCCAAAAACTGAAAAATGCTTCAAACCTGCTATTTTGGGCAAATGTTGGGTAATTCCAATTTGAATTTTGTGGGAATAGAGGAAACAACATCATATCCGCATTGAAACAACATTTACTCTCCATATGTCCTTATATCCTCCAAAACTCCCACAAAATCCATCCGAGTCCCAAAAATGAGAGACGGGTGCAATTGCTTGTGTTTTGAATGCAAGAGTAAATTATTTTAGTTTTTATGTAGAAAACGATGGTGACATACTATCCGAAGCATAGGATTTCCATCCTTTGAGGTTTAAAATGCCCTCCTTCATCATCCATTAGAGAGATCTAGGGCTGCCAGAAATCGAAATATGCTTCAAATCTGCTATTTTGGGGAAAACTTGTGCAATTCAAAATTGAAATTTTGTGGGAATAGAGGAAACAACCCCTGGTCCACATAGAAACAACGTTTACTCTCCATTTGTTCTTATATTCCTCCAAAACTCCCACCAAATTCGTGCGAGTTCCAGAAATCAGACACGGGTGCAATTGCTTGGGTTTTGAATGCAAGGGTAAATTCTTGTAGTTTTTCTGTAGAAAACGATGTTCACACACTATCCGAAGCTCAGGAACGAAGATTTCGATCGTTTGAGACCTAGAATGCCCTCCTTCATCCATTACAGTGAGCTAAGGCTGCCAGAAACCGAAAAACACTTAACCTGCTATTTTGGGCAAATGTTGGGTAATTCCAATTGAACAGAGGAAACAACCTCCTATCTGCACAGAAACAACGTTTACTATCTATTTGTCCTTATATCCCTCCAAAACTCCCAACAAATCCATGCGAGTCTCAAAAATCGGAGACAGGTGCAATTGCTTGTGTTTTGAATGCAAGAGTAAATTATTTTATTTTTTCTGTAGAAAACGATGGTGACACACTATCTGAAGCTTAGGATTTCCATCGTTTGAGGTTTAGAATGCCCTCCTTCATCATTAGAGAGAGCTAGGGCTGCCAGAAACCGAAATATGCTTCAAATCTGCTATTTTGGGCAACCGTTGTGTAATTCAAAATTGAAATTTTGTGGGATTAAAGAAGGGTAAATGACATTAAAATACCCCAACGTTTGGCCCATTGTCACATATATACCTTATCGTTCAATTTGGTAAAATTTGATACCCAAACGTTTAATGAAGGGTAAAACGTGATACCCTTTCTAAGTTTTCCGTCAGAAAAGCTGATCATGTGATAGATGTGATAGAAATTGGACAAATTTGCCCCTCATCATCCAATACATAAGGGTAAATGACATTAAAATACCCCAACGTTTGGGCCATTGTCACGTATATACCTTATCGTTCAATTTGGTAAAATTTGATACCCAAACGTTTAATTGATCTGCACTCATTTATGAACCTTTGAAGTTGTACATTGCTTTCCTCCCACATTCCTATTGCCTTATCCAATTTGTTCTCTTTATCTATCATCCTTCTATCCGTCAATGCATGTGAAGAATTGTCCACCTTGATCGTACTCTCATTCGCATCCATTAAGTGTGGTATCACCATCATTGATCAATTAGAGTGGGGTTAATCCTTCCACATGAAGAATTTGCAGTTCTTCTCCTTATTACTACTTGGACACGACCAAAATCATCTTCCTGGGTTTGCTCTTGTCCATGACATCCTCCTTGGCGTCTGTAACCCACAATTGCAGTACTTGAAATCTACATGATCTGTTTCAAAATCCCCACAACTCTGCCGTGATCTCCAATGACTTAGCCATTGGAGGACAATCAAGGGTCCATCCCCGATCCTATGATGCCATTCTCTCTCTCTCTCTCTCTCTCTCTCTCTCTCTCTCTCTCTCTCTCTCTCTCTCTCTCTCTTGCACCAGAGAAGGGGGTCTTCCGGTGGAACCATGCATGGGTCATCTGCTAGTGCGGGATCCTTGCATCAATAGCCGATGCGAGTTTTCTACACCATAAGTTAACATGCTACCAGAGATGAAACCAATAACGATTATTCGAAGCACAAGAAGCTTTCCCTGATACGAAGTCAAGACAACCGACTATTTATACACCAACAACATTGATATTGAATCAGCAACCAACCCCAAAAAAAGATCAAAAATAATGCCATCTGCCCGTCATCTGGCCTATCGACAGGTTCAGTTTCTCTTTTGGAAGTTATCATGCTTGCATGTAATCTAATCACCCACCAACTGAGAGTAGACTATCAGCCATAGCATGCTTGACGATTTAAGTTCGAGTCGCCCCTTTCTTAGCCTACACAATTTATAAAGCCACATAGTTCACTATGTATATCACATATCCCCCTGATCGCGCCCCAGTATGCACACGCACTCAGTCTTACCGCAAGCGCACGGTGTAATGGCGAGTGGGTATCGAACTCAAGGAGGAACAATGACAGTGTCTCCTTCTAATCACCTAGCTATCAAAATGGTCAAGAATGATTTGGGGTAAAATTGTCACGATCGTTCGAATGTCGATAGAAATATCAATAAAATAAAGCGCCTAGGGATAGGGAATCCCCGCTACGGACAGTATCTCATCGTAATGATTCGTAGGTTACATCATTGCTAGACTTGAATTTTAGGTGAACTAGTCGCAACTAAATGTAGAACCAAGCTCACGCTCTCACGCTATTGCCGGTCTATAGCGAACCTAGGGTAGGGCCCAATCTCTTGCAAACCCTAACCTAAGCCGCTAGCATGAAGAATGACATCATCGTTCGACCGTATCTCGAGCCCACTCTCGTGCAAACTCGAGCTACGACCTTGGTTGAGATAGTTCCTACCCGTCCAATCTCTTGCAAACGGATATTGGTATAGAAACACGATTAAAAATACTAGGTTTGGCCCAATCTCTTGCAAACCAATTCTAGAGAAGTCCAATCGTAAATCTAAATCGAATTTCTAGGGCTTCCTATCAATTGGGACCCAATCTCTTGCAAATCCCAATCAATATGAATCCCTAGCCATCCGTAATTAATCAATCCCAACCTAACCCATTATTCTAGCAATTATTCTAGCAAGAATTTCACCAATTCATCACAATTTAGAAATAGGGTTCATAGGGTTCATCCATATGCCCTAAGACGATAAAACTACTCACTAATCATCATGCAATTCATGAGAAAATCAATAACAAATTCAGCACAATTCATTGCATTAGAGAAATTATCAACAAAAATAGAGTTTTTGATAAGGAAAGAGACAAACCAATAAGAACCCAATAGCATCCAACAAAAATAACCTTTCAATCTCCAAGAGAAAAGCTAAATCTAATGATCTAAAAAACTCTCTAAAAAGGCTGTCAAAAGTATCCAAAAGTTCTTCTAAACTAGGGCAAAAACTGGGTTTAAATACCCCTCAAAATCACCCAAAAAATCGTGACAAAAATGCCCCTGCGCAGCCAGAAATCGCAGTTTACCCAGCAGGCGGGGCGGCTCACTCCGCAAGCATGATTTTTTCATTCCTTTTCTTTCCCGAAATTAAATCCTTCAAGAACTTCGCGTAAGACGGGATCTCCACAATTGCATCTAAGAAAGGAATATTGAGGCTTACTCCCCTCAAGTATTCTAGGAACTTGGCGAGCTTTTTCTCTATCTTGGCTCTAGCTAGCCGTTGTGGAAACGGCACCGGTGGCATGTAGCGGTGCTCATCAAGTGGCTCCACCACTTTTGAATTTCCTTCTCCAATCGGCTCCTTTTGGCTCTCCTCTTCGATTGCCGGTTCTTTTTCTTCCAAAATTTCCACCGCGGGTTGCTTGCTTTGGGTCATAGCGGGAGTGGTATCCTTCCCGCCCCTTGTTGTAACCGCAACCACCGCATTGATGTGTCCGGTGTTGCTCCGTGTATTGGGCTCGGGTTGAGCCGGCAATTGTTGGGCGTTCTTGTTGAGCAACGCAAGTTGCTCTCCAAGTTGAGCGACGACGGTACTTAGGGAATCTTGGCCCGCCATCAACTTAGCATTTATCTTTCTCTGCTCCACCATGAATTCATCCACCCTAGCTTCGTGGTCCAATCGTGGTTGAGCTTGAGGTGGGTTGGGAGCTCTCCAACCTTGGTTGTACCCGTATATCGTCCCGTTTGTTGCCTTGGCGGGTAATTTTGTTGCGGTGGACCCCTCGGTTGATACTGAGGTTGTGGTAGTAGAGGCCGAGCTTGAGGAAGTTGTTGTGGTGGCGGGTTCAAAGCACCCTCATTATTTGCATATGAAAAGCCCGGATGGTTTCTAGCGGCTGGGTTGGCCCAATATCCGGAGTTCCCCGCAACGTATTGTACTTACTCCAAGGCTCCCTCTCCATTGTCCCCTCCTACATACATGGCTTGAGATTGGTCTTGCCAATCACTCATATTGGTTACCTGCAAGATGTAGAGGGTGCTCCATGTGGCTCGGTGATATATTTCTCCAATCTCTCCACCACCTTGTGGAGAGAGTCAAATTTGTTTGAAAGCTCCGCTACGGCTTTGGCCTCATATATACTAGTGGGCTTCAAGGAGGAAGAAGAATGACCTCGCTCGTCGCCCCATTGTTGGTTATTAGAGGCCATCTCCTCTAATAAGGCCGTAGCTTCATCCGGGGTCTTTGATAGTATGGCTCCATTGGCGGTTGCATCAATAATTTACTTCGTGCCCGATTGGAGTCCATTGTAGAAACTGTGAACAAGCTCCCTATATTCTATACTATGATGGGGGCATTGATGTTGTAAATCCTTGAAGCGCTCCCATGCTTCATAGAGGGTCTCCTGCGGTCCTTACTTAAAAGACATAAGAGCACTCCGTATTTTCACCGTCTTGGAAGGCGGGTAGAATTTGTCAATGAAGGCGCTCGCCAATTCATCCCAATTGGTGAATGTACCTTCCGCCTGCATCCTCAACCAATATAAAGCTTTGTTCTTGAGTGTAAATGGGAAGAGTCGCAGTCGGAATGCATCAACAGAAACGCCCGGCATTTGGAAGGTGCCCACTTGGACAAGAAAAGCTGGATGTGATAATGCGGATTCTCATGAGAGTTCCCATGAAATGGGTCATGTTGCATCAATACAACCAATCCCGTCTTTAGCTCAAAATTCTTGTCTGCCGCTAGTTCCGGCATAGCGATGGATGATGTGGTGGAAGAAGTCTTAGGCCGAAGCCTATCTCTAATGGATATGATCCTCACCATACGTGCGGCTAGCTCCTCCGGTGTCTCCGCACGGTTCATACAATTGTCCTCCATAGCGTGCCTTCTCTCGGCTCTGATCCTCCTTACGGTACGTTTGATCTCCGGATCAAATAATATTTCCTCGGGGTTCGCCGTAGATCTCGTGTACATGCAAAGGAAAACAGAGTTTCAAAGGAATTGTTAGCATGAATGAGTAAAAAGATAAAAGTAATAAAAGAAAAAGAAGACACTAAGTAAAGAGAATAAAACACTATCGCCTCCCCGGCAACGTCGCCAAAAACTTGATCGCGCCCCGTTATGCACACGCACCTGGGACAAGCGACTCGTAGTCTTACCACAAGTGCACGGTGTAGTGGCAAGCGGGTATCGAACTCAAGGAGGAACAATGACAGTGTCTCCTTCTAATCACCTAGCTATCAAAATGGTCGAGAATGATTTGGGGTAAAATTGTCACGATCGTTCGAATGTCGATAGAAATATCAATAAAATAAAGCGCCTAGGGATAGGGAATCCCCGCTACGGACTGTATCTCATCGTTGTGATTCGTAGGTTACATCATTGCTAGACTTGAATTTTAGGTGAACTAGTCGCAACTAAATGTAGAACCAAGCTCACGCTCTCGCGCTATTGCCGGTCTATAGCGAACCTAGGGTAGGGCCCAATCTCTTGCAAACCCTAACCTAAGCCGCTAGCGTGAAGAATGACAGCATCGTTCGACCGTATCTCGAGCCCACTCTCGTGCAAACTCGAGCTACGACCTAGGTTGAGATAGTTCCTACCCGTCCAATCTCTTGCAAACGGATATTGGTATAGAAACACAATTAAAAATACTAGGTTTGGCCCAATCTCTTGCAAACCAATTCTAGAGAAGTCCAATCGTAAATCTAAATCGAATTTCTAGGGCTTCCTATCAATTGGGACCCAATCTCTTGCAAATCCCAATCAATATGAATCCCTAGCCATCCATAATTAATCAATCCCAACCCAACCCTAATCAATTCTAGCAAGAATTTCACCAATTCATCACAATTTAGAAATAGGGTTCATAGGGTTCATCCCTATGCCCTAAGACGATAAAACTACTCACTAATCATCATGCAATTCATGAGAAAATCAACAATAAATTCAGCACAATTCATTGCAATAGAGAAATTATCAACAAAAATAGAGTTTTTGATAAGGAAAGAGACAAACCAATGAGAACCCAATATCATCCAACAAAAATAACCTTTCAATCTCCAAGAGAAAAGCTAAATCTAATGATCTAAAAAACTCTCTAAAAAGGCTGCCAAAAGTATTCAAAAGTTTTTCTAAACTAGGGCAAAAACTGGGTTTAAATACCCCTCAAAATCGCCCAAAAAATCGTGACAAAAATGCCCCTGCGCAGCCCAGAAATCGCAGTTTACGCAGCAGGCGGGGCGGCTCACTCGGCCGAGTGACAAATGTCACTCGGCCGAGTGACAGACCCTGTAAAATTACAGTAAGTCGGGGGTCTTGGGGGGTCTGTCTTCGGAAGTGACTCGGCCGAGTGGCTTTACTCACTCGGTCGAGGGGCATACAGTACTCGGCCGAGTCGGAACTCTGAAATCGCCTGTACTTTTCCAGTAAGTCGGCCTCTTTTGATGGTGGATTTTCCCATGCCACTCGGGCGAGTGGATCTCCATACTCGGTCGAGTGGACTATCGTCACTCGGCCGAGTGCACGCTGATTTCCTTCTATGGTGCATGTCCGGTCTGGTCGGCCGAGTGGTCTTCTTGCTTGGCCGAGTGGTCTTCTTGCTTGGCCGAGTGAGATGCTGTAGATGCCCATTCTTCATCATTTTCCCTCCTCGTCGTCCCTACGAGGTTCCTTCTTCTTCCACTCGTCTTCCATCGCCGAATAGCCCTCAAAAGAGCTTTGGGTGACACTCCGGAGTGGGTGCAAATCCTCTTGATCTCAAAATCACTCCGAATCGCTCCATATCTCCTGAAATACGACAAAAACAAGAAATCATGAAAAGCATCGCAATATTGTCGAATAATAGTAAAAAAACGCGATATGAGCGATCAAAGTGGCATGCAAACATGCAGAAAAAGGGTGTAAAATAGGGAGTGATCACCCCCCACCTCGTCACTTTCCTCTCATTTTCGTAAAAATTGTTAATGGAGCTTCAACCTGTGGATGGAGAGGAGCTCAGCCTAAGCCTAGCCCTTCAGCCCTCATCCCCGTCGGAGCCCGCGCGCGTCTATTCTTGCAACTACTGCCGAAAGACGTTCTACAGCTCGCAAAGAAGAGCCGGGAGTTGGGCCACCGCTGCCTGACCGCATGACGGCGAGGCAGGCTCTGTCGACAACTGGTAACGTCGGAGCCCAGCGGTGTCTCCTCGGACAGAGAAGAGGATAGACGACTACTTGTACAGTGTGGGGAGGTTTCAGAGCCAGAGGAGGCCGGATGGGGAGCCTGGGTTTGTGGAAATTTACATGAGGCCTAGTGGCACTAGCAATGATGAGGTCGCTGATGGAGTTGATTTATCTCTGATGTTATGAATTTGCATGCCATTCTATACTCATGTTTTGTTGTTGTTGTTCCTTTCTCTCTCTTGTTTTAAGTTATTGATGTGGCCACTGTCCATGCACACTATGCTGAGGCATTACTTCTAAACTAGCATTGCTAATGAAGTCTTATAGTTTTTTCAGAAATAAAAAACATAGATTAGGGTTGTATTTGATTTCGTGCGATTTATTTGAGTGAGTGAGAGAGGGGTGGGGTTAATGGTTTCGTTTGGATACGAAAAGGTATATACGTGACAATGGCCCAAACATTGGGGTATTTTAATGTCATTTTCAATTTGTTTTAAGTCAGGGGCATAACGGTCAGACGTTTCGAGAAAAGTCCACCGTTAGCCAAATTGAGTTTTGGGTATCAAATTTTACCAAATTGAACGATAAGGTATATACGTGACAATGGCCCAAACGTTGGGGTATTTTAATGTCATTTACCCATTAAAGAAAACAACATCTGCGCCACATAGAAACAACTTGTACTCTCCATTTGTCCTTATATTCCTCCAAAACTCCCACCAAATCCATGCGAGTCCCAGAAATTAGAGATGGGTGCAATTGCTTGTGTTTTGAATGCAATGGTAAATTCTAGGCTGATGGAACATGGGTAAGATTCCACTTTTATGGACTGACTACAAAGAGACTTCCAAGCTGATTAAAGAGCCTCAAAATAGGTACAATCAAGGTCAAGTCAAGTAAAAAGCACATGCACCGACCGGAATTGAAGACTTTGAAACGAGATTTGAGAGAGATAGATATATACTTTATGTGAAGTGAGTGTTATGGTCTTTAACAGTTTCACATTGAAAGAAAGTAGAGGACACTTAGCCGATTCCTAGAAAGAGTCAGGCGAAAGGATGGGTTCTGCGTTGGCCCTATCGTCTTAATATGGTATACTCATTTTTCCTTGAAACTTTTCGACTCCTGAAGCGAGCGTAGCGTAGTTATTTCCTTCCTTTTAACTGGAAAAAAAAGAGAAGACAAAATTAGGCCAAAATATCATATCATTTAATAAAACGATCCATATCTTCCAAAAATGTGGAAAATAAGCCGGAACTCAGAAAAATCTGCAAAAATTTCCATTGGATCCAGGATATCGCCATCTTCAATTGGAAAATAAGAGAAGACAAATTTAGGCTAGAAAAATCATATCATTTAATAAAATGATCTATATCTTTCATAAAATGTAGAAAATAGGATCAAACTCAGAAAATGATATATAAAAATCTTTCAATTGAAGATGGCGATATCCCGGTAACAATGGACATTTTTATAGATGAAGATTGTGATTTCCTGGTTCCACATTTTGTCTTCTCTTATATTTCAGTGGAAGATGGCGATTTCCCGGTCCGAACAAACATTTTTGGCCGAATTTTGTCTTCTTCAATATCATTAATAAAATGATCCATATCTTCCAGAAAATGTGAAAAATAGCCTGCAGCTCAGAGATATCTGCAAAAATGTCGTATGGAACCGGAAGATCGCCAACTTCAATTGGAAAATAAGAGAAGACAAAATTAGGCCAAACAATCATATCTTTTAATAAAACGATCCATATCTTCCAGAAAATATGGAAAATAGCCGGGAGCTAAGAAAAATACGCAAAAAATGTCCTTTGGGACCAAGAGAATGCCATCTTCAACAAAAATATAAGAGAGACAAAATTAAGCCAAAAACATAGCATTCAACATAAAGATCGCCATCTTCAATTGGAAAATAAGATAAGGCAAACTTTGGAGAAACTAGCAACCTGTCATTTAAAGATTCTTATTTTCCATATAATGTAGAAAATATATCTGAGCTCGGAAAAATCTGCAAAAATATATGTTGGAACCTAGAGCTCGCTAAATTTAACAAAAAAAGATAAAATTCAGCAAAAATATACAGAAAATATCTTCCATAAAATTTAGTGATAAAATGGTCGATATCTTCCATATAATACAGAAAATATACCAGAGCACAGAAAAGTCCGCAAAAATATCCATTGGAACCTGGAGATCGCCATCATCAACAAAAAATATCTGAGAATAAAAATTAAGCCAAAAATCATATCATTTAATAAAAGGATCGATATATTTCAGAAAATACAGAAAATAGCTACAAGGTGAGAAAAATTCCCAAAAATTCCGTTGGAACTGGGGACCGCCATCTTCAAGTGAAAAATAAGAGAAGACAAAATTAGGCTAGAACAATAATATCATTTAATAAAGAGATCCATATCTTCTAGAAAATGTAGAAAATAGCACGAAGCTCAAAAAGATCTGCAAAAAATATCTGTTGGAACCAAAAGATCGCCATATTCAACTGAAAAATAAGAGTAAACAAAATCAAGTTAAAAATAATATCATTTAATAAAAAAGTAGAAATAGGGCCCCGAGGTCAGAAAAATTCGCAAAAAATGTTTGTTGGTATGAGGAGATCACCATCTTCAACTGAAAATAAGAGAAGACAAAATTAGGCTATAATAATCATATCATTATATAAAAAGATTCATATCCTATAGAAAATGTAAAAATACACTTGATCTCAGAAAAATCTGCAAAAAAGTCTATCGGAACCGGGAGGTCGCCATCTTCAACTGAAAAATAAAAGGAACAAAATTAGGCTATAAAAATAATATATTTCAAAACAAAAGATCCAAATTTTCCAGAAAATGCAGAAAATAGTCCCGAGCAAAGGAAAAATACACAAAAATGTCTATTGGAATCGGGAGATCGCCATCTTAAACTGAAAAATTAGAGAATAAAACATTAGGCCAAAAATCCTACCATTTTATAAAAAGATCAATATCTTTCAGAAAATTTAGGAAATAGCCCTAGCTCAGAAAAATCAGCAAAAATATCCGTTGAAAACAGGAGATCGCCATCTTCAACTAAAAAATAAAAGAAGAGAAACTTAGGTTATAAAAATCATATGATTTAATAAAACATCCATATCATCCAGAAACTGTAGAAAATAGCCTCCAGCCCAGAAAAATATGCAAAAATATTCGAAGAAGCCGGGAGATCGCCATTTACAACTGAAAAATAAGAGAAGACAATATTAGGATTTAAAAATCATATCCTTTAATATAAAGATCCATCTCTTACAGAAAATGTAAAGAGTAGCACCGAGCTCAGAAAAATCCGCAAAAAAGTCTGTTGGAACTGGAAGATCATCATCTTCAATTGAAAAAAGGAAAGACAAAATTAGACCAAAAAATCATATCATTTAATAAAAAGATCCATATCTTCCGGAAAATGAAGAAAATAGTCCGGAGCTCTGAGAAGTCTGCAAAATGTCTGTTAGAACCGGGAGATCGTCATATTCAACTGAAAATAAGAGAAGCTAAAATTAGGCTATAAAAATCATTTCATTTAATATAACGTTCCATATCTTCCAGGAAATGCAGAAAATAGCCCCGAGCTCATAAAAATTCGTAAAAATTTCTGTTTGAACAGGGAGACACCATCTTCAACTAAGAAAATAAGAGAATATAAACTTAGAAGATAAAAATCATATCATTTAATAAAAATATTCATATCTTCCATAAAATCTAAAAAATAGCACCGAGCTCAGAAAATTCCGAAAAAAATGTCCGTTGCAATAGAGAGATCGCCATCTTCAACAGAAAAAAGAGAAGACAAAAATTAGAACCTAAAAAATCATATCATTTAATATATAGACACATATCTTCCATTAATGTAGAAAATAATACCAAGCTCAAAAAATCCGCAAAAATGTCCCGTTGATACCGAGAGATCGCCAGTTTCAACAGAAAAAATAGGAGAAGACAAAATTATGATATAAAAATCATATCATTTAATACAAAGATCCATATCTTACAGAAAATGTAGAAACTAGCCCTGAGCTCATAAAAATCCGCAAAAATGTCCGTTGGAACTGAAGATCGCTATCTTCAACGAAAAAAAATAAGAGATCGCCATCTTCAACCAAAATTTTTTCACATTTAATAAACCGATCCATATCTACCAAAAATACAGAAAATAGCCCCGATATCAGAAAATCGACAAAATGTTAGTTGGAACAGTGAGATCGCCATCTTCAACTTAAAAATAAGAGAAGACAAAATTAGGCAACAGACTATCTTCAACGAATAAAATAAGAGATCACCATCTTCGACCAAAAAATTATATCAGTTAATAAAACGATCCATATCTTCCAGAAAATCCAGAAAATAGCCCCAGCCTCAGAAAATCAGCAAAATGTTAGTTGGAATAATGAGATCCCCATCATCAACTTAAAAATAAGAGAAGGCAAAATTAGGCAAAAAATGATATCACTATAATAAAAAGATCCAAATCTTTCAGAAAATGCAGAAATTAGCCCCTAGCTCAGAAAAATCGGCAAAATGTCAATTGGAGCCCAGATATCAGAATTTTCAAATTAAAAATAAGAGAAAACAAATTAGGCCAAAAAATCATATCATTTAATAAAAGTATTCATATCTTCCAGATAATGTAGAAAATAGGCTAGAGCCCAGAAAAAACGGAAAAAATGTCCGATGAAACTGGGAGATTGTCATCTTTAATTAAAAAATAAGATAAGAGAAAATTAGGTTATAAAAATCATATCATTTAATAAAACCTTCATATGGTCCAAAAAATGTAGAAAATAGCCTCGAGCTCAGAAAAATCCGCAAAAATATTTGTTGGAAAAAGAAGATCGCCATCTTCAACAAAAAACAAGAGAAGACGAAATTTGAGTATCAAAATCAAATCATTTAATATAAAGATAGATATCTTCCAGAAAATGTAAAAAATAGCACCGAGCTTAGAAAAATCCACAAAAATGTCTGTTGGAACCGGAAAATCGACATATTCAACTTAAAAACTTGAGAAGACAAAATTAGGCCAAAAATTCATATAGTAAAAAGAAACATATCTTCCAGAAAATGTAGACATAGCCCCAAACTCAGAAAAATCCGCAAAAATGTCCGTTAAAACCTAGAGGTAGAGGTTGCCATTTTCAACTAGAAAATAAGAGAGGACAAAATTAAGCCAAAATATGATATCAATTAATAAAACAGTCCATATCTTCCAAAAATGAGGAAAATAGGCCGGAGTTCAGAAAAATCCACAAAAATGTCTGTTGGAACCAGGTGATTGCCATGTTCAACTGAAATATTAGAGAATACAAAATTAGGCCAAAAAATCATATCATTCATTAAGAAGATCACATCTTCAACAGGAAAATAAGAGAAGACAAATTTCGGCTAGAAAAATCATATCAATTAATAAAAAGATCCATATCTTTCATAAAATGTTTAAAATAGCTCCAAGTTCAGAAAATGATATATAAAAATCTTTTCAGTTGAAGATGGCGATATCCCGGTTACAACGGACATTTTTAAAGATAAAGATGACGATTTAACGGTTCCGAATTTTGTCTTCTCTTATATTTCAGTTGGAAATGGCATTTTACCGGTTCTAATAGAAAATATGGAAAATATCACGTAGCTCAGAAATATCTGTAAAAATGTTCGTTGGAACCGGGAGATCGCCAACTTCAAGTGGTAATTAAGAGAAGATAAAATTAGGCAAAAAATCATATCATTTAGTAAAACGTTACAAATACTCTAGAAAATGTGGAAAAAAGTCTGGAGCTCAGAAAAATCCTCAAATATTTCCTTGACCGAGAGAATGTCATCTTCAACTAAAATTAGCCTAGAAAAATCATATCATTTAAAAAATATCCATATATTATAGAAAAGATAGAAAATAGTCCTGAGCATAGAAATATCGGTCAAAATGTCCGTTGGAACTGGGATATCGCCATTTTCAACTAAAAATAAGAGAAGACAAGGGTACAAAAATCATATACCGTAGTAAAAAGATTCATATTTTCTAGAAAATATAGAAAATAATACCTAGCACAGAAAAATAAGCAAAAATGTCCGTTGGAATCGGGGGATTGCATATTCAACTGGAAAATAAGAGAAGATTAAATTTGGACAAAATTTCAAATCATTTAATAAAAAGATCCATATCTTCCAAACATGTGGAAAATAGGCCCGAGCTCATAAAAATCCACAAAAATGTCCTTTGGAACTGGGTGATCGCCATCTTCAACTAGAATATAAGAGAAGACAAAATTAGGCCAAATATTAACCATCTAATAAACAGATCATCATCTTCAACGGGAAAATAAGAGAGGAAAAATTTTGGATAGAAAAATTTGATCATATCAATTAATAAAAATATCCATATCTTTCATAAAATGTATAAAATAGCCCCAAACTCAGAAAATGATATATTTCCGTTGAAGATGTCGGTATCCCGGTTACAACGGACATTTTTATAGATGAAGATGGTGATTTCCATGTTCCGAATTTTGTCTTCTCTTAAATTTCAGGTGAAGATGACGATTTCTTGGTTCCAACGAACACTTTTTGGTCTAATTTTGTCTTCTCTGATATCATTTAACAAAATGATCCGTATATTCTGAAAAATATGGAAAATATCTCGTATCTCGGAAATGTCCACAAAAATGTCGTTAGAACCGGGAGATCGCTAACTTCAAGTGGAAATTAAGAGAAGACAAAATTAGCCCAAAAAATTATATCATTTAATAAAACGATCCATATCTTCCAGAGAATGTGGAAAATATCCCAGGAGCTCAGAAAAATCCGCAAAAATGTTCTTTGGGACATAGAGAATGCCATCTTCAACTGAAATATAATAGAAGACAAAATTATGCCAAACATCATATCACTAGTCATAACCCGTGCCCGCGGGCACGGTTCATTTAAGATTTTCCCTTGCGAAATCTTTGTTCCCCGAAATTTTTTTTCAAAGCCAAAAATTCAAAGAAAAACAAATTAGCTTACAATATTTAGCGGCACAGGCGCCTTCGGCGTGGGTGCGGAACAACAAATTAAGCGCATGCGCCTTCGACACAGAACACCAAATTCGACGTGGGTGCCTTCGGCGCAGAACAACAATTCGATGTAAAACAACAATTTCGACGCAGGTGCCTTAGACGCGGAACAACAAATCAGCGTTAAAAAATGTCGCAGGCGCCTTCGGCGCGGAACAACAAATTCAGCGCATGCGCCTTCGACACAGAACACCAAATTCAACATTGGTGCCTTCGGCGTAGAACAACAAATTCGATGTAAAACAACAATTTCGGCGCGGGTGCCTTACGCGCGGAACAACAAATCAGCGTTAAAAAATTTAGCGGACGCCTTCGGCGCGGGCGTCATATACATATAAACCGTGCCCTTGGGACACTGTTCATTTAAAAATCTTGGACCCACTAATTTTAAATATCATCAGATGGCATCGAAATTTTACTGGGTTTTGCAACGCTGATCAATGAGTTGGCAGCATCTCCCGCGTTCATTCTCCCACAGCTCGCGTTCATTCCCAAGATAAGATTGTGTGTGCACAACATTTTTTTTCATAACTAATATTAAAAGGCTATTCCTAATTTCAATTTTTTTGTGTATTCCCAACAAATTTCTCTTCAACTCAAAAATTTCCCTCCAAAACTTGATGTGACATTGCCACATAGGACAAATTCAAAATCTGCCCTCAATTGTAATATAGATTCAATATAAACATTACCATCTTCAACTGGAAATTAAGAGAACAACTTTAGGTTATAAAAATCAAGTCATTTAATAAAAAGATCCATATATTCCATAAAATCTAGAAAATAGCCCGGAGCTCAAAAAAATCCGAAAAAATGTCCGTTGGAACCGGTAGACCGTCATCTTCTGCTTAAAAATAATAGAAGACAAACTTCAGCTATCAAAATCATATCATTTAATAAAAAGATACATATCTTCCATAAAATAAAGATAATAGCATCGTTCTAAGAAAATCTGCAAAAGATATCCGTTGGAACCAGGAGATCGCCATGTTCAACTGAAAAATAAGAGAAGACAAAAGTTTACAATAAAAATCATATCATTTAATATAAAGATTCTTATTTTCCATAAAATATAGAAAATATCCCCAAGCTCAGAAAAATCCGAAAAAATATCCGGCAGAACCGAGAGATCGCCAAATTTAACGAAAAAAGACAAGACAAAATTAGGCCAAATATATATCATCTAATTAAACGATCCATATCTCCTAGAAAATGCAGAAAATAGCACTGATCTCAGAAAAATAGGCAAAATGTCAGTTGGAACAGTGAGATCGCCATCTTCAACTTAAAATAAGAGAAGACAAAATTTGGCGAAAATGATATCATTTAATAAAAAGATCCATATCTTCCAGAAAATGCAGAAATTAGCCTCGAGCTAAGAAAAATCACCAACATGTCAGTTGGAACCATGATACCGGAATTTTCAACTTAAAAATAAGAGAAAACAAATTTAGGCCAAAAAATCATATCATTTAATAAAACTATTCATATCTTCGAGATAATGTAGAAAATAGGCCAGAGCTCAGAAAAATACGCAAAAATGTCTGATGGAAATGGGAGATCATCATCTTCAACTGAAATATAAGATAAGCAAAACTTAGGTTATAAAAATCATATCATTTATTAAAAAGATATATGTCGTCCAAAAAATGTATAAAAGCCTTGCGCTCGGAAAAATCCGCAAAAATGTCTGTTGGAACAAGGAGGTCGCCATTTTCAATAGAAATATAAGAGAAGACAAAATTAGGGTATGAAAAATCATATTATTTAATATAGAGATACATGTCTTCCAGAATTATTTAATATAGAGATACATGTCTTCCAGAAAATGTAGAAATAGCACCGAACTCAGAAAAATCTGCAAAAATATCCGTTGGAACCAGGGGATCGCACTCTTCAACTTAAAATAAGGGAAGACAAAATGAGGCCAAAAATCATATCATTTAATGAAACGATTCATATCTTCCAGAAAAATTAGAAAGTAGCCCCGAGCTTAGAAAATCCGCAAAAATGTCTGTTGGAACTAGGAGATCGCCATCAACTGAAAACAAAGAAAAGAAAAAATTAGGCCAAATATTCATATCTTTTAATAAAAATATTAATATCTTCCAAAAAATGTAGAAAAATTGCTCCAAGCTCAAAAAAATCCTCCAAAATGTCCGTTGGAACCAGGAAATCGACGTATTCAATTGAAAAACATGAGAAATTAGGCCAAAAATCATACCGTTTAATAAAAAGAAACATATCTTCCATAAAATGTAGACATAGCCCCAAACTCAGAAAAATCCACCAAAATGTCTGTTGGAACCTGGAGATAGCAATCTTCAATTGGAAAATAATAGAAGACAAAATTAGGCCAAAATATCATATCATTTAATAAAACAATACATATCTCCCAAAAATGTGGAAAATAGCCGGAGCTCAGAAAAATCCGTTGGAACCGGGTCATCGCCATCTTCAACTGGAATATAAGAGAAAGACAAATTTAGGCCAAAAAATCAATTCATTTATTAAAAAGATCGTCATCTTCAACCAGAAAATAAGAGAAGACAAATTTAGGCTAAAAATCATATCAATTAATAAAAATACCCATATCTTTAATAAATTGTATAAAATAGCACCAAGCTCAGAAAATGATATATAAAAATATTTTCAGTTGAAGATGGCGATATCCCTGTTACAATGGCAATTGATACGTCTATTTTACCGAAAGCCCAAAAACAACAGCCCACCGAACGAAGCCCGAAAGATACGAGCCTGGATGCCCGACCGCCGACCGGAAGCCCATCTGCGTGATCGGGCCCGTCTGGCAAAGCCCCCATTTCATCTCCATCCTCCCCCGCTCGCGCCGTGAGACGCCGTTCCGATCTCCTCTCGAGTCGTACCGTCTCCGCCGGGCCTCCTCTTTCAGATCACTGTCTGACTTAAGCATCGGAGGGGATTTGGCCGGAACCAAGGTCCGGCCCCCTGACGAGCGTTCTCGTCTACGCAGGAGGACATCCGATCCATGGGCCGAGGCTTCCCCTCCGCCCCTCGTCGACCACGCAACCAGCTGGACGATCGAGGCTACCCCTCGTCGTCCGACCGCCGAGGCCGAGCACATCCGACCGAGGCCGAGGGTCTCAACCCGGGCCGAGGCTTCCCCTCGCCCTACCAACGACCGAGGACCCCGATTCGGCCCAGCCGACGTGCTCCACGTCGTCTGCAGTTCCGACTCGCGCCTCGTCTGCACCGACTCGATACACCCGAGGGACCCAAGCGGGCCCCTTGACCACGTTGACCGGGTTGTCCACGGTCAACGCATTTGTAGTGAGAAAACACTCTGAAACGTTGGTCGCGGCAGTACAGCAGCTCGTCGGCACTGCGCCAGCTAACGGAGGCGCGTTGGGCGACGACCATCGTTGGACGGGGGGTCCCCCGCTCTTACGATCCGCTGTGGTCGATGACCACGGGAACCAAAGACCGAACGCGGAGCGTCGGTTCACGTTGTCTGGCTCCCGTCAAGCGAGATCGCGCGCCTCCTCCCCTCATCGTGAAAGGAGCCGAAGAGAAATTGAAGGCACGGGGGACGAATCGGTGACCGCGTCGTCTCGACGACCACGATCACCCCACCGAGGGAGAAGCAACCGGCACCACTCGAGAGACCGATCGCGGCAGAGCGGGAGCTCCCGTCGGAGGAGCCGGGAGCGCCGGGTCAGCCCGACCCCCAGTGTGGCGAGGGCCATGGAGCCAGCCCCGCCGGCGCCTGTGCCCCCTCCACCACAGAACGAACCAGAGGCAGGCATGTGTCGAACCCCCGGGGGCATCCACAGAGACCGATGCCCCTTATCACGGAGAATAACTGACGCGCGGGTCCCCTCTCGATTCAAGATCCCAGCGTTGGGGAAGTATGACGGGATAGGAGACCCGGGAAACCACGTGATGGACTACGAGGGGGACATGTCCTTCCAAGGAGCCGACGATGACCTGCTCTGCCGGGGCTTCTATTCAACTCTCAGGGGAACGGCAAGGACCTGGTACCGCAGCCTACCCAGCCGCTCCATCGAAAGCTTCGAGGAACTCACCCAGCTGTTCTACAAACAGTTCATGGCAGGGAGACAGGTAAAGCCTGATGCTGAACATCTGTTTAACATAGTGCAGGGCCCAGCCGAGCCGCTCCGACAGTTCATGCGCCGCTTCAACGCGGAAAGGCTGAACGTGAACAGCCCTCCCGACCTTGTTGTCCAAACGGCCCTTAAGAAAGGGATGCGTCATAGAGGCCTTAAGAAATCTCTGCACAACGATCCCCCGAAGGACCTCCCAGGGATCATGGCAAGGGCCGAGCGCTTCATGTTGACCGAGGAGACCTTGGCCATTGAGGCAGGAAAGGCCACTCGAGGGACCAAGCGCGGCGACAGCGGACGAGGCAGCCCCGAAGGGTACCGGACCGAGAAGAGGCCAAGAAACAGGCAGCGGGGAGAGGGTATGAGGGACGCCACCCCAGACGCCGTCCTCGCTCAAGTACAGAAGGAAGAGCGCGCCGATCGCCCCCCACCGAAGGCAAAAAGAGGTGGGAAGAACGGGGAGAAGTACTGCAAGTACCACAAGGACAATGGCCATGACACTGAAGACTGCTGGCACTTGAAGAAGGACATAGAGAAGCTGATGAGCCGGGGGCACACCAGGAACTTAGCCGACGAGCCGGCTCACGGGGAAGGGACCCCTATGCAGCCGGACAAGGGGAAGAAGATCAACACCGTCCAAGGACCCCTCCGCATCATAGAGTGAGCGGGCGAGGTCCCTCCCCTCAGTCGTAGCCTAGTCCGAGGGGATTATCTAGGTTTACATCCCTCTGTCTAGCTTTATTTCCTTTTCCTTTCCTCCAAATGTACTAGTCCGACAGGACCCTTAAAAGTACAATTGCATTCCCTTTTGAATTTTCTTAATCTTCAACGGAATCAACATTTCACTAAGGATGCAAAAGAACGAAGACCGCCGCCTTACTGGAGGAGGAGGGGGAGCTTTGCCATCGCCGACCGACTCCTGCGCTCGTAAGTCTGGGGGCAATTCCCCCAGCCAGCGCGGGCGCCGATCGGTCCTAAGACGAGGAGCTTTGCCCTCACCGACCAACTCCTGCGCTCATAAGTCTGGGGGCAATTCCCCCAGCCAGCGCGGACGCCGACCGGTCCTAAGCAGAGGAGCTTTGCCCTCGCCGACTGACTCCTGCGCTCGAAAGTCTGGGGGCAATTCCCCCAGCCAGCGCGAACACCGACCGGTCCTAAGCCGAGGAGCTTTGCCCTCGCCTACCGACTCCGGCGCTCATAAGTCTGGGGGCAATTCCCCCCCGCCAGCGCGGACGCCGACCGGTCCTAAGCCGAGGAGCTTTGCCCTTGCCGACCGACTCCTGTGCTCATAAGTCTGGGGGTAATTACCCCAGCCAGCGCGGACGCCGACCGGTCCTAAGCCGAGGAACTTCACCCTCGCTGACCGACTCCATCGCTCGTGAATCTGGAGGCGATTCCCTCAGCCAGCTCGGGCGTCAACCAGTCCTAGGCCGAGGACGAGGCAGCAAAACAGAATACGCGAGAAGTCTGAGTAAGTCAATTTCGTTTATAACAGTTAACCAAGATACAAAAGTGTGTCTTATTTACAGGGAATCAAAGCGAAGACACCTCTCTACAAATAATCCGCTCTCGACGGACAACAAAGTTCGTCACCTACAGAAACTAGGGCGACACCGACAGAGCGAAATTTGTTGGCTAAGGACCCGAAGTTGCCGGCCTAAGCGAACATCCATGCAACCAGCAATTATTGGCTCTGAAGCAGGGAGCCGGTAGCGAAGCCGAAGGAGATAGCAGGGGCAGGGATCCATTTCAAGTAGACTGGCCCAAAGTGAAGCTGATGCTAAAAAATTTGAGGATAAAAACAAGGGTGGCAGGTCGGGAAAGGAGGACTCAAGGAGCCCGAGATCGGGAGGCCGCGTCCTCAGGCGCCTCCCCCTGCTCGGAGCGAGAGGGATCGGCCGGAGAAGCGGCTTGCCGAATGCGCTCCGCACAATCCCGGAAGGAAGACTGGACGACATCGACAATCCGAGGGGCGATGAGGTCTTCATATGTACCGAAGGACTCCTTGAGAACCTCGAAGATTTTCTCCCCCAAGGTCCCGACGACACCCCTCTCCACCTCCTCCACAAACCGCGCCACCTGACGCCGATCCGACAGCTCCCTCTGAAGCTCCTCCTTCTCCAGGTGGAACGACTCCGCCGCTTCCTCAGCCGACTGCCGAGCGTCCTCCAACTTTCCCTGGAGGTCACCCACTCGCCCCTCCAGCTCGGCCACACGGAGCTTGAGATGCCGAGACTCCATCTGAGCCTCCGTCATAGCTACCTCCGCCGCCCCGGCCCGCTCGTGGGCCTTCATGGAGGACTCCTCCAGCTCCCTCAAACGGATGGCTCGGCACTGCAGCTCCACGGCGAGCGCTGAACCCTGGAAGACAAGACATGGGCTAAGAAGAGAATGAAGGGAAGGAAAGGACAGCAAGATAGCCGAACCTGTTGAAGGATCCAGACCAAGGAATCCGACACCTTGTCGGCAGGGATCTTCTCGAGTAGACTGCGGTCCCGGGGGAAGACGGAGACCTCAGCAACCTGCTGGGCCAAGGCTCGGTCGACAAACACCGAACTCCCGGGGGTGACATCGAGGGAATCCAAATTGCTCGTCAACAGGGTTTCGATCCCCGGTGATATAGGCGGGGACGCTGCGAGGGGGGTGGTTGTCAGGGCCACCGGAAGATCCCCGGTGGTCGCCGCAGGAAGCACGGAACCCGCCGGACTGGAGGGATCCGCATCCTCCTTCCTCTTCTTCCTTCCGAGAGGCTCCGAGGGCGCCGGAGGGGAGCGCTTCCGCCTCGCACCATCCCCACCCTCGGGAACCAGAGGGGGCACGCCAAGGGCAGGGGGGACTGCACCGGACCCGTCGTTACCCCTGCCTCTTGGGCTGGCAGGGCAGGTCCGGCCCTTGCGACCCCCCTGGAAAGGAGATCGCCAGAAGAAGAGGCGGGAGGCGCGGCCACCACCTTGCCCACAGAAGGCTCGGCTCGGCGCACCTCCTCCTCAACGGTCCGTCGAGGCGCCCTTCCAGAGGTACTACCCCGGCTTCGAGCGGCTCCACGACGGATCAGCTCGTCAACATCGTGGGTGAACTCGCGACCAGCCATTCCTGCAAGGGAAACCGAAATCAGGGTAAGCTACGGGGCAACCCAAGACTGAAAAAGCGACCTACCAGGAGACCACAAGACGGCCTTCAAGAGTAGGTCGTCCAACAAGGACCAGATGGATTTCGCTTCCAAGGGGAGGGTCGACAGCAGCGCGGCGGCCGCCAGATCCGCCTCGGAGAGGGCTGGCGTTGAGTCGGGCCGGACCGACCCGCCCCAGCCTGTCAGAATTTGGGCGCCTTCCAGGAAGACCACGAAGACATAATCCGAACTCCAATCCCCCGACCAGCGGGGTAGCCCGATCAGGTATTCTCTCCTCAAGCGGGCTCGGAGTTGCAACCATGACCCGGGGCCAACCGACTGGGTCCGATAAAAGTAAAAGAGAAGGGGGAGAGACGGCTCCAGACCACGGGTACAGCAGAGCATCACGAAGCCCGTCAGTACCGCAATCGAACAGGGGGTGAACTGACAAAGGGGCACCATGAGATACTCCATGACCTGGATGAGGAAGGGATTGAGCGGGAAACGAAGACCCAGGCGGAACATCTCGACGTAGACGCCGACCTCATTGTTTCTCGGAAGGCAGATCCGCTCGTCGATAAACGGAACTCGAACATCGTACGGGTAGCAGAGATACCTCTCCCGGATCTCCGTGACCACTGAAGGAGGAGTCCCCGACGGCGTTCGGAGGATAATCGGGGGTACATTAAGCCGCACGGTGGCCGACGCCACATCATCATCGGCATAGTCCGGGAAGAGCTTCCCCTTCCCCTTATCTCGAAAGGAACGACTCCCAGAGGAGGGACCTGATCCCACAAGTCGGGGCCCGCCCCGCCTCGGCTCAGGAGGATCCCTCGCCCCATGGACGGAACCACCTATCCTAAGAGCAGCGATAATATGAAAGTAAGGAAGGAGTTACCTTTTTGTTAATTTGGAGAAGACAAGGAAACGATGACGATGGGAGACTCCAAGCTGCGGGGAGCAAAAACAGGGGGAAGAGCAAAGAAGAAGTTGGGATCTACACAGCCGGGGATCTTATATACCAGACTCAGGGGCGAATTCGAAGCGCCTGACAGGAACGCGTGGCAGGCCTCGGAGAACCGGCGGCGTTTCGAATTCGGTGCCAAAGGAAGTCCAATCGATCCGCCTCATCATTACCTTCATTTATAACCACGCCTCGACTGACGCACCACTCGGAACCCCAGGAGTCACATCGGTCAAACCGAACCGGCCAAGGCCGATCGGCCCCACCGATGGGGGCAATTGATACGTCTATTTTACCGAAAGCCCAAAAACAACAGCCCACCGAACGAAGCCCGAAAGATACGAGCCTGGATGCCCGACCGCCGACCGGAAGCCCATCTGCGTGATCGGGCCCGTCTGGCAAAGCCCCATAGAGGGCCCCCAAATATCGATCCGACCCGGCCCCGATATCGCACGAGTCACTCACCCACTCCAGCGATAACCGTTCCCCCGATCCCGTTACCACTCAATGGCTGTGATGGGGAGGTGCTGGCATGGCGCAGGGAGCGGCGGCGGGGGGGGATTGAGGGGGCACGATTGAGAGCGGACGAGCGACATGGGTCGGGGGCAATCATGGCGGGAGGTCTATAAAAGGGCTAGGAGGACGACAAGACAAGGGACCGCATCTCAGGTATCTAAAACCTAAGGTACTCCATCAACGACCTAGTTCCCCCATTTCATCTCCATCCTCCCCCGCTCGCGCCGTGAGACGCCGTTCCGATCTCCTCTCGAGTCGTACCGTCTCCGCCGGGCCTCCTCTTTCAGATCACTGTCTGACTTAAGCATCGGAGGGGATTTGGCCGGAACCAAGGTCCGGCCCCCTGACGAGCGTTCTTGTCTACGCAGGAGGACATCCGATCCACGGGCCGAGGCTTCCCCCCCGCCCCTCGCCAACCACGCAACCAGCTGGACGATCGAGGCTACCCCTCGTCGTCCGACCGCCGAGGCCGAGCACATCCGACCGAGGCCGAGCGTCTCAACCCGGGCCGAGGCTTCCCCTCGCCCTACCAACGACCGAGGACCCCGATTCGGCCCAGCCGACGCGCTCCACGTCGTCTGCAGTTCCGACTCGCGCCTCGTCTGCACCGACTCGATACACCCAAGGGACCCAAGCGGGCCCCTTGACCACGTTGACCGGGTTGTCCACGGTCAACGCATTTGTAGTGAGAAAACACTCTGAAACAATGACTGTAACAAAGGGGGATACACGTTACACCACGATTTTGAATCAGAAGAAAATTTTCAAGAAATGGCAGAACCAATTATCAAACTATTCTTTCTATTTTCTGGAAAATTAAAATAAAAAAGAAGGAAACATGACAAGAAGATATTGGAACATCCATTTGGAAGAGATGATGGAAGCAAGAGTTCATTTTGGTCATGGTACTAAAAATGGAATAATCCGAGGAATCATTCGAATTTCGGTGTAAAAAATACATTTTTTCTTTTATTCTAGTTTATACATAAATTGAAGGTTTTTAGCGAAAGACAGTGGGTTCCCTTTATTGGAACTATGTTCCTGTTTCTACTATTTTTAGCAGAACACATTAATAGTGTGGAAGGTGCGTGGTCAACTCGGTCGAAGGGGGGACGCGCGGGACCCCCGAGTTGTCGTGGCTGTCGCTTGAGACGGAGATGACCGGTGGGGTCGACCGACGGCGCGTTCGCTCGAGCGGAAAGGCGCGGCTCCGTTCTTTGGCGGGCCGAGGGGTAGCCTCGGCGAGATAACAACCTCCGGGATCGGTTGAAGGCAGAGTCGCTCGCTGCGGGACGCGCGGATCCTTGCGTCGGCTCGGCGAGGGGTAGCCTCGGCAGAGCGACGTCCTCGTGGTGGAGGAGACGAACGAGCTCGGGGACGAGGGCGCTCGGCTCCGGTTGGAAGGACGCTAAGGGGTAGCCTAGGCGTCGCTGGATCTCCTGGACCTGAATAGACGAGAGAGCTCGTCAGGGGGGTCGGACCTTGGTTCCGACCAATTCCCCTCCGATGCCTAAGTCAGAACGGATCTGTGTAAGGGCTCGGTGGGATCGTGTATGGCTCGCGGAGAGACCGATACCCGATCCTCGGGCCGAGTTATGAAGGAGAAATATTGAGGTGGAAGAAGGAGTTAAAGTGTTTGTATGCGATACCATTGTTCTTGATCGCCCATTTGGTGATGATGCACCCCCCCTCTTCATATAGGCGAATCCCCTAGCAATGGGCCATGATGAGACATCATGGCCGATATTGATGAGGTCGTGCTAATGGGGAATGTTGACCCCAATAATTGCCATGCTTTATGGAGGGATAAATGCCATGAAGGTGGAGTGATGACATTGAAATTGGCCGCCATCATTGGTGAATCATGGCCATGAAATCGGTTGCCATATTTGGCGAAGGCTCCCTCGATTTGGGCCCCGATTTCCTCCACTACAGAAGCGGGTAATCTCTTGGGCCTTCGTCATGGGTGGAGAAACGCGACCCGCCCGTAAGATCCTTGGGCCGGAGCCCGAGGCCGTAGTTTGGCTGGTTGACTGGTCGTGGTTGACTTGGCTCCTCCGGACCCGGTCAAAATAGTCGTATCAATTGCCCCCATCTTCTGAGCTCTACCATTGTTGAGGTGGAGGTCGGGAGATGTAGTATAATGGGGAAGAAGTTGCTCTTTCTGTAGAATTTGGTCTGTCCTGCGGAGTTGGCTAGTGACGATAGATCGTCGGTCCGAGATTCGTTCGGTGGCGAGGGGAGTTGCCCCGCGGCTTACGGCCGACGAAGGAGATCCGTTCGGTGGCGAGGGGAGTTGCCCCTCGGCTTACGGCCGACGAAGGAGATCCGTTCGGTGGCGAGGGGAGTTGCCCCTTGGCTTACGGCCGACGAAGGAGATCCGTTCGGTGGCGAGGGGAGTTGCCCCTCGGCTTACGGCCGACGAAGGAGATCCGTTCGGTGGCGAGGGGGTTGCCCCTCGGCTTACGGCCGACGAAGGAGATCCGTTCGGTGGTGAGGGGAGTTGCCCCTCGGCTTACGGCCGATGAAGGAGATCCATTCGATGGCGAGGGGAGTTGCCCCTCGGCTTACGGCCGACGAAGGAGTGCTCGGCCTGTTGGGGGGTTGCCCCTAGCCCTTTGACCGATCTGTTTGTTCGGTTGCGAAGGGAGCTACCCCTCGACTTATGGCCGACGAAAAGGGTGAAGTCCTTGTGAAGCCTTTCGAAGATTCCATGGTGGCGCTCTGCCACTGCTTCGTCCAGCTCGGTGGATGCAGGAGTTGTTCGGCAAGCAGGGACCCAGCAGCACGGTCAGAGGAGCAATCTGGGTGCTTGAACTTGGACGGGGGTGCTTCGGCCAGATCGGCTTGGCCACGGTCGGAGGAGCGGTCTGGATGCTCGGCTGGTTCAACAGCTCCGTCGCAGTGGGGATAACTTTGTAAGCTCGACAAGGTGGCTTGGCGTTGAGACTCTGATATTTGGCGAGGTGGTCGGACTCGTCTGGTCGGCCTTCTCCTGGGTTGTTTAAACTGGTGTGGTCGGCCTCCTCTTGGATGGGTCGGCCTCATCTAGACACAACTCCAGTTCCATTTCCAACTTCAGCTCCAGCTCTGGCTCCGGCTCCATCTTTTGTCTGGATCCTTGCTCCTGCTCCAGCTCCTGCTCTCGCTCCGGTTCCCGCTTTTGTCTGTTTGGCGATACGACCAAGGTCGCTCGGCAGGGGCGGCACAGTGATGGGAGTTCAGCCCATATGTTTGGCGATGGCAGCACGGTGTTGGTACGGCGGACGTCGAGACAATGGCCAGAGAGGGTGGTAGGGCCATCGATGAAGGCCGAGTCGGGGCTAAGCCCGACGCTTGCGAGGGTCATCGGTGATGTCTCTTGTCTGAACTCGATCGAGATCTCATTCTCCTTGGTGACCTTGCCAGGACACTCGTAGCCCCGCGTCTTCCTGGCCCGTCCCCGGATCTAGACGCACTCCTTGCACCTCTCCCTCAAGTTGGCCGAGGCTGCAATGCCGGTCGCCGTGTGATCCGGCGTTGTCGCGACCATGGCAGCCTTATCTACAAGCTTTTTGTGAGACATTTGTTGAAACCGGAGGATGTGGCTTTTTATCACCATCTCGCAAGAAGTTTAAGAGAGGAGAATTGTTAGGGAAGCTCTTGTAGTTGTCTGATAGCACACAATTAATTAGCAAGGGGGAAGAGGACAGTTTGACCTTTTTGCTGGGTCGGCTTCGGCCTCGGCCTCGGCCTGAACTGGTCGGCCTTGGACTCGGACTGGACTGGTCCGCCTCCTCTGGGGTCGGCCTCGGCCTCGGCCTGAACTGGTCGGCCTCCTCAGGGGTCGGCCTTGGCCTGGACTGGTTGGCCTCCTCTGGGGTCGGCCTCGGCCTCAGCCTGCACTGGTCAGCCTCGGCCTCGGCCTGGACTGGTCGGCCTCCTCTGAGGTCGGCCTTGGCCTCGGCCTGAACTGGTCAGCCTCGGCCTCGGCCTGGACTGGTCGGCCTCCTCTGAGGTTAGCCTCGGCCTCGGCCTGAACTGGTCAGCCTCGGCCTCGGCCTGAACTGGTCGGCCTCCTCTGGGGTCGGCCTCGGCCTCGGCCTGAACTGGTCGGCCTCGGCCTCGGCCTGAACTGGTCAGCCTCTGCTTCGGCCTGGACTGGTCAGCCTCCTTTTGGCGATGAGACGGTTACGAACATTAGGATGCATGACAGCTCGCCGGTAGATCTTCGTTTGCAAGGGGGCATGGGTTCTTCCCGCTGTCGAGTTCGGGGTCAGATCCGGTGGCGATAACGAGAATCAACTCGAGCGAGGTAAAGGGCAAGGGTCTGATCCCGAGCGATACGTCGAACATTGCTCCTCTTCCGACCTTGATCCTACCGATACCGAGCTTGAGGCGGTGAAGACCCTTCTGGCGATCCCTGCAGAGGACCGGAGAATCGATGTTCTCTTCGACGATCTTAGCTTACGGAAGCTTTGGATCGATAGACGGGAGTTTTAGGTCGACAACTCAGCCAGCAGTGCGTCTCGGATAGAAGCTTCCGTCTTAACAAGGTGCCCTCCAAGCAGCCCTGGTCACCAAATCTAACAACATCAGTATGCCAAACAACATCACATACCGTAGAGTAGCCTTTGGTCAAAAGAACATGACGTGATCGCGTCGATGATTCCTGCTATTGCCACTATTCTGTCGCTTGGCCTTTGAAGGCAACTGTGACACCGAGATCGGGCAATAGATCTTGATGCCGCTTCGGGTTGATCGGGTCATCATGTCGAGGAAGAGCCATTCGGCACGTCAGCCACGTCTCTATTGAAGACGTCGGCCTGACATCCGAGTTAGGCGAAACTGGGTTCGACCACATGAAGGCCGATGTGAATAAGCTATAGGTCAGGTGGGCTCCATTGGGCGAGCTCCGAGAGGAGGACTCGATCTGAGGAGTGCTCGGCTGATCGGACACCACCGTCAACTGATCAAGACCCAGTCTGAAGCGAGCTGGGCCGATCATACGTCTCCGGCTCTGATGTCTCCGGCTAGGGTCACCGTCAGCAGGAATTCTTTCCTGGATGTCGTGCCCCCACCATTTCAGCCCTGAGGTCGTGCTTCAGCCCGGAGCAACGAAGCAAGCTGAGCCAGAGCGGAGGAAGGGGAGGATGAAGTTGGTGATGCCGATCTCCATAGTGACACCGACGGGGAAGAATCTTGGCCCGACGCCGAGGTTGGAATCGCGCACCTGGTGAAGTTCTGTGCGTGCTGGGGGGCGTAGAATGCCAGTTTGGCAAGTCATAGTGATTTCGTTTGAGCCTGTTTTGTCGAGGATGACGACGTTTGCAAGGGAGTCACCGCCGTGTTGTTGAAACTTAGACCAAGGAGGCTCTGTTCACCGAACATCATTCAGATACTCGGTCTCGATCTCGGAGAAATCAGCTTCGAGCCTGGAGGCTTGGACTATGGAAGATCAGCTTCAACCTTGAATGCTCAAGTTCGGATCGACACCCGGTTGCTACAGAGCCACATCAAACCTCAGGGGTCGAGCTTTGTCGGATTCAACACCACATCGGTCGAACGCAAGTTCAGAGGGTTGGGGTTCGTCGACTCGGAGGATGGCCGGAGAAGTCGTCTTTGACCCGGAGGATGGTCGTAGGCGTACTCTTCGACAACAAGAGGGTCGCATGCCCCTGGGTTGATGCTCATTCCCTTTTGGTCGATCGGAGGGTCGATTTTCTCGACGATGAGTTTCGCCTGACTCCCCCCGCTCAGGTGAAGGGATTCAATTTGAGGGGAGAGGAGAGTGCCAGCAAGATGATCATCCCCCCCCCACCCAATTGAATGTCCCTTTCAAATCAATTGAATGTTAGATTCAATTCGGGCTGGCATTTGGCAGCAAATTCATGGCACTTCAAACCAATTGAATGTCAGATTCAATTTAGCATGACATTTGGTAGCAGCTTCACGGCATTCTAAGCCGAAATTCTATGGAATATAGGCAAGATCCGAGGTCTCCGGAGCTAATCGTGGATCTGGGGTTTTCTTCACCGCCGCAATTAGCTTGGCGTGATTGCGCCTTAATTTGAAGATGACATGGCAGGCACAACACGGGATCCTCACGCTGTTGAGGCGGGTCACCTCGCCGTGGACGTTGACGAGGTGGAGGCATGACCCTCACGGCTTCGAGTAGCAGTTGACGGAGAGCCTCTCCAACATGACTGCCGAGCTGTAGGCATGTTCACTTTAGTAAACATAAAGTGGAAGAGAGGCCGATCAAACACTGTCGTATTTGTCGATGATACGTTAGCTTAATCAAATATAATAATCCTTCTTAAAAATAGAGAAAGAGATGGTAGAACGAGCCAACGTTCGTGTGTATATTGACGTAGGTGCTGACTCGTTCCCACAGACGGCGCCAAATGTTTCTACTATTTTTAGCAGAACACATTAATAGTGTGGAAGGTGCGTGGTCAACTCGGTCGAAGGGGGGACGCGCGGGACCCCCGAGTTGTCGTGGCTGTCGCTTGAGACGGAGATGACCGGTGGGGTCGACCGACGGCGCGTTCGCTCGAGCGGAAAGGCGCGGCTCCGTTCTTTGGCGGGCCGAGGGGTAGCCTCGGCGAGATAACAACCTCCGGGATCGGTTGAAGGCAGAGTCGCTCGCTGTGGGACGCGCGGATCCTTGCGTCGGCTCGGCGAGGGGTAGCCTCGGCAGAGCGACGTCCTCGTGGTGGAGGAGACGAACGAGCTCGGGGACGAGGGCGCTCGGCTCCGGTTGGAAGGACGCTAAGGGGTAGCCTAGGCGTCGCTGGATCTCCTGGACCTGAATAGATGAGAGAGCTCGTCAGGGGGGTCGGACCTTGGTTCCGACCAATTCCCCTCCGATGCCTAAGTCAGAACGGATCTATGTAAGGGCTCGGTGGGATCGTGTATGGCTCGGGGAGAGACCGATACCCGATCCTCGGGCCGAGTTATGGAAGAGAAATATTGAGGTGGAAGAAGGAGTAAAAGTGTTTGTATGCGATACCATTGTTCTTGATCGCCCATTTGGTGATGATGCATCCCCCCTCTTCATATAGGCGAATCCCCTAGTAATGGGCCATGATGAGACATCATGGCCGATATTGATGAGGTCGTGCTAATGGGGAATGTTGACCCCAATAATTGCCATGCTTTATGGAGGGATAAATGCCATGAAGGTGGAGTGATGACATTGAAATTGGCCGCCATCATTGGTGAATCATGGCCATGAAATCGGTTGCCATATTTGGCGAAGGCTCCCTCGATTTGGGCCCCGATTTCCTCCACTACAGAAGCGGGTAATCTCTTGGGCCTTCGTCGTGGGTGGAGAAACGCGACCCGCCCGTAAGATCCTTGGGCCGGAGCCCGAGGCCGTAGTTTGGCTGGTTGACTGGTCGTGGTTGACTTGGCTCCTCCGGACCCGGTCAAAATAGTCGTATCAGTTCCTATTTATTTTTGTTTCTAATTGGTCAGGTGCCCTTTTACGCCCCATCTATCCTCCTGAGGAGAAGTTTGGTTTCAAACTCTGATTCAAATGGGACCTATTATGGGCATACAATGCATTACAAATGTATGATCATTACGCTTCAACCGGGTTATTCTATTCCACCTCTTATAGAGAAAAGAACTTAAAGCAAAATACTTAATAACACGGCGATACGTTCGATTTCCCTATTCAAAATTATGTCTTCTCTTATCTTTCAGTTGAAGATAGCGATTTTCCATTCCAACGGACATTTTTTGGCCTAATTTTGTATTCTTTGATATTATTTAATAAAACGAACCATATATCCAGGAAATGTGGAAAATATCCCGGAGCTCAGAAATATCAGCATAATTGTCTGTTTGAACCAAGAGATCAACAACTTCTACTGGAAATTAAGAGAAGACAAAATTAGGCCAAAAAACCATATCATTTAATAAAACTTTTCATATCTCCTAGAAAATGTGGAAAATATCCCAGAACTCAGAAAAATCCGCAAAAAGATCCTTTGGGACTGACAGAATGCCATCTTCAACTGAAATATAAGAGAAGACAAAATTCGGCCAAAAATCATATCATTCAATATAATGACTATCATCAACTGGAAAATAAGAGAAAACAAACTTAGGTTATAAAAATCATATTATTTAATAAAAAGATACATATCTTCCATAAAATGTAGAAAATATCCAGGAGCTCAGAAAAATCCGTTGGAACCGAAAGATCGCCATACTCAGCTGAAAAATAGGAGTAAACAAAATTAAGCCAAAAAATCATATCATTTAATAAAAAGAAGTAGAAATAGGCTCGAGGTCAGAAAAATCCGCAAAAACATCCAATGGTACGATGAGATCGCCATCTTCAACTGAAAATAAGAGAAGACAAAATTAGGCTACAAAAATCATAGCATCTAATAACAGGATTTGTATCCTATATAAAATGTAAAAATACACTCGATCTCTAAAAATCTGCAAAAATGTCTATCAGAACCGCGAGGTCTCCATCTTCAACTAAAAAAATAAGAGGAGACAAGACCAGGTTATAAAAATAATATATTTCAATTCAAAAGATCCATATCTTCCTGAAAATAATCCCGAGCTCAGGAAAAATACGCAAAAATGTCCGTTGGAACCAGAGATCGCCATCTTCAACTTAAAAAAATAAGAGGATAGGAAATTAGGCCAAAAATCCTATCATTTAATTAAAAGATCAATATCTTTCAAAAAATTTAAGAAATATCCCCGAGCCAAGAAAAATCAGTAAAAATATCTGTTGGAACAGGAGATCGCCATCTTCAACTGAAAAATAAGAGAAGAGAAACTTAGGTTATAAAAATCATATGATTTAATAAAACATCCATATCTTCCAGAAAATGTAGAAAATAGCCACGAGCTCAAAAAAATCAGCAAAAATTTCTGATGGAACCAGGAGATTGCCATCTATAACTGAAAAATAAGAGAAGACAAAATTAGGATTTAAAAATCATATCATTTAATATAAAGATCCATATCTTCCAGAAAATGTAAAAAATAGCGCCGAGCTCAGAAAAATCTGCAAAAAGTCTGTTGGAATTGGGAGATCGTCATCTTCAGCTTAAAAAGGAAAGACGAAATTAGACCAAAAACAAATCATTCCATAAAAAAATCCATATCTTCCAGAAAATGTAGAAAATAGTTCGAAGCTTTGAGAAGTCCGCAAAATGTCCGTTGTAACTGGGAGATCGTAAGATTCAATTGAAAAATAAGAGAAGCTAAAATTAGGCTATAAAAATCATATCATTTAATATAACGATCCATCTCTTACAGAAACTGTAGAAAATAGCCCCGAGCTTAGAAAAATCCGCAAACAAGTACTTTAGAACCGGTAGATTAGACTCTTCAACAGAAAAAAGAAGAGATGACAAAATTAGGCCAACAAGTCATATCATTTAATAAAAAATATTTTAGAAAATGTAGAAAATAGACTCGAGCTCAGAAATATCTGTAAAAAATGTCCGTTGGAACCGGGAGAACGACATCCTCAAATAAAAATCTCCATATCATCCAGACAATGTAGAAATAGCCTCGAGCTTAGAAAATTCAGAAAAAATGTCTGTTGGAACGAGGAGATCGCCATCAAATAAGAGAAGACAAAATTAGGGTATGAAAATCATATCTTTAATATAAAGATACATGGCTTCTAGAAAATATAGAAAATAGCATCGAACTTAGAAAAATCCGCAAAAATATCCGTTGGAACCAGAAGATCACACTCTTCAACTTAAAAACAAGAGAAAACAAAATTAGTCCAAAAATCAAATCATTTAATAAAACGATTCATATCTTCAAGAAAATTTAGAAAATAGCTCGAAGCTCAGAAAATCCGCAAAAATGTCCGTTGGAATCGGGATAGCACCATCAAACTAAGAAAAGACAAAATTAGTCCAAAAAATCATATCATTTAATAAAAAGATTCATATCTTCCAGAAAATGTAAAAAATTGCTCTGAGCTTAGCAAAATCCATCAAACTGTCCATTGGAACCGGGGAAATGACATATTCAATTGAAAAACATGAGATGACAAAATTAGGCCAAAAATCATATCGGTTAATAAAAAGAAACATATCTTCCAGAAAATGTAGAAATAGCCCCAAACTCAGAAAAATCCGCAAAAATTTCCGTAGGAACCTGGAGATCGCCATCTTCAGGAGGAAAATAAGAGAAGACAAAATTAGACCAAAATATTATATCATTTAATTAAACACCTCATATCTTCAAAAAATATGGAAAATAGGCCGGAACTCAGAAAAATCTGCAAAAATGTCCCTTGGAACCGGGTGTCACCAACTTCAACTAGAATATAAGCGACGAAAAAATTAGGCCAAAAACTTCTATCATTTAATAAAAAGATCGCCGTCTTCAACAGGAAAATAAGAGAAGACAAATTTAGGCTAGAAAAATCATATCAATTAATAAAAGATCCATATCTTCTTGAAAATGTAGAAAATAGCACTAAGCTCAGAAAATGATATATAAAAATCTTTTAAGTTGAAGATGGCAATATCCCCGTTACAATAGACATTTTTATAAATGAAGAGGTGATTTTCCGGTTCCGAATTTTGGTCTTCTCTTATATTTCTGTTGGAGATGGCGATTTCTTGGTTCCAACGGACATTTTTGGCATAAATTTGTCTTCTCTGATATCATTTAATAAAGCAATCTATAAATTCCAAAAATGTGAAAAATAGCCCGGAGCACACAAAAATCTGCAATAATATCCGTTGGAATCGGGAACATCTTCAACGTAAAAATAATAGAAGATAAATTTAAACTATAAAAATCATATCATTTAATAAAAAGATCCATTAATTCCTTAAAATAAAGAAAATAGCACATAGCTCAGAAAATCCGCAAAAAGTCTGTTAGAACCGAGAAACCTCTTCAAGTGAAAAATACGAGAAGACAAGTGTAGGCTATAAAAATCATATCATTTAATAAATAGATCCATATCTACAAACGTAGAAACTAGTCTCGAGTTCAGAAAAATCCTCAAATATTTCTGTTGGAACCGGGAGATCGCCATCATCAAATTAAAAATAAGAGAAGACAAAATTAGGCTATCAAAATTATATTAATTAATTAAAAGATACATATCTTACGAAAAATGTAGATAATAGTCCCGAGCTCAGAATTATCTGCCAAAATGTTCTTGGAACCGGGATATCGACATCTTCAACCGAAAATAAGAGAAGGCAAAAATTAGGCTACAAAAATCATATAATGTAATAAAAAGATCTATATCTTCCAGAAAATGTAGAAAATAATACCGAGCTCAGAAATATCTGCAAAAATATGCGTTGGAACCGGGAGATCGAAAGCGTCAACTAGAAAATAAAAGAAGACAAAATTAGGCCAACATATCATAACGTTTAATAAAACGATCCATATCATCCAAAAATGTGGAAAATAGGCCGGAGGTCAGAAAAATCTGCCAAAAATGTTCGTTGGATTCGTGCAATCGTCATCTTCAACTGGAATATAAAAGAAGACAAAATTAGGCTAAAAATCGCATCATTTAATAAAAAGATCATCATCTTCAACTGGAAAATAAGTGGAGACTAATTTAGGATAGAAAAATCCTAACAATTAATAAAAAGATCCATATGTTTTATAAATTGTATAAAATAGCACCAAGCTCAGAAAATGATATATAAAAATCTTTTCAGTTGAAGATGTCTATATCCCACAACGTACATTTTTATAGATGAAGATGTCGATTTCCCTGTTCCAAATTATGTCTTCTCTTATCTTTCAGTTGAAGATGGCGATTTTCCGTTCCAACGGACATTTTTGGCCTAATTTTGTTTTCTTTGATATTATTTAATAAAACGAACCATATATCTAGAAAATATGGAAAATATCCCGGAGCTCAGAAATATCAGCAAAATTGTCCGTTTGAACCAAGAGATCAACAACTTCAACTGGAAATTAAGAGAAGACAAAATTAGGCCAAAAAATCAAATCATTTAAAAAACTTACATATATTCTAGAAAATGTGGAAAATATCCAGAGCTCAGAAAAATCCGCAAAAATTTCCTTTGGGACTGGCAGAATGCCATCTTTAACTGAAATATAAGAGAAGACAAAATTAGGCCAAAAAATTATATCATTCAATATAATGATTATCATTAACTGGAAAATAAGAGAACACAAACTTAGGTTATAAAAATCATATTATTTAATAAAAAGGTCCACATCTTCCATAAAATGTAGAAAAAGCTAGGAGCTCAGAAAAATCTGCAAAATTGTCTGTTGGAATCAGGAGATCGCCATCTTCAACTTAAAAATAATAGAAGACAAACTTAAGTTATAAAAAATCATATAATAACTTAAAAAGATCCATATTCCATAAAATAAAGAAAATAGCACAGAGCTCAGAAAATCTGTAAAAATATCCATCAGAACTGGGAGATTGCTATGGTCAACTGAAAAATAAGAGATGACAAAATTAGGCAATAAAAACCTTATCATTTAAAATAAAGATTTCTATTTTCCATAAAATGTAGAAATATCCCCAAGCTCAGAAAAATCTGCAAAAATATCTGTCGTAACCGGGAAAGCGCAAAATTTAACGAAAAACAGAGGACAAAATTAGGCCAAAATATCATATCATTTAATAAAACGATCGATATCTTCCAGATAATACAGAAAATAGACCAGAGCTCAGAAAAATCCTCATAAATATCAGTGGGAACCAGGAGATCATCATCATCAACGAAAAATCTATGAGAAGACAAAATTAGACAAAAAATCATAGCATTCTATAAAACGATCGTTATCTTCCAGAAAATACAGAAAATAGCCCTGGGTTAGAAAAATCCGCAAAAACTTTCGTTGGAACCGGAAAACCGTCATTTTCAAGTGAAAAATAAGAGAAGACAAATGTAGGCTATAAAAATCATATCATTTAATAAAATCATCCATATCTACAATAAATGGTAGAAAAAAGCCTCGAGTTCAGAAAAATCCGCAAAAATTTCCGCTAGAACGTGATATCGCCATCATCAATTGAAAAAGAAAATAAGACAAAATTCGGCTAGAAAATTCATATCATTTAATAAAAAGATTTATATCTTACAGAAAATGTAGAAAATAGTCTCGAGCTAAGATATATTGGAATACCTTACAGAAAATTTAGAAAATAGTCCCGAGCTAAGATATATTGGACAAAATGTCCGTTGGAACAGGGATTTTGCCATCTTCAACTGATAAATAAGAGAAGACAAAATTAGGCTACAAAAATCATAAACTACAATAAAAAGATCTATATCTTCCAAAAAAATTAGAAACTAATTTCAAGCTCAGAAAAATTTGCAAAATTATCCGTTGGAACCAGGAGATCGCCATCTTCAATTGGAAAATAAGAGAATACAAAATTTGACCAAAATATCATATCATTTAATAAAACGATCCATATCTTCCAAAATGTGGAAAATAGGTCTGAGCTCAAAAAAATCCGTAAAAATGTCCATTGGAACTGGGTGATCACCATCTTCAACTGGAATATATAAGCAGACAAAATTAGGCCAAAAATCATATCATTTAATAAAAAGATCGTCATCTTCAACTATCATCTTTAACTTGAAAATAAGAGAACACAAATTTAGGATAGAAAAATCATATCATTTAATATAAAGATTCATATCATACAGTAAACTGTAGAAAATAGACCAGAGCTCAAAGAAATCTGCACGAGTCGGTCGGAACCGAAAGATTGTCTATAACAACTTAAAAAAGAGAAGTCAAAATTTGGCTAAAAATCATATCGTTTCATAAAAAGATCAATATCTTATAGAAAATATAGAAAAATAGCCTCAAGTTAAGAAAAGTCTGCAAAAATATCCGTTGGATCAGGGAGATCGCCATCTTCAACTGCAAAAAGGAGAAGATAAACATATGCTATAAAAATCATTTTATTTAATTAAAATTTCGATATTTTTCATAAAATATAAAAAATAGCATCGTGCTCAAAAATTACGTAAAATTGTCTGTTAAAATCGAGAGAACGTCATATTCAACTGAAAAATAAGAGAAGACAAATTTAGGCTATAAAAATCATATCATTTAATTTAAAAGATCCATAACTTTATGAAAATTTAGAAAATAGCCCGGAGCCTAGAAAAATCCGCAAAAATATTCATTGGAACCGGGAGATCGCCATCTTCAACTGAAAAGTAAGAGAAGAAAAAAGTAGGCCAAAAATCATATCATTTAATAAAAATATTCATAACTTCACGAAAATGTAGAAAAATAGCCCCAAGCTTGGAAAATTCCACAAAAGAGTTCGTTTGGACCGGAGATTGCCACCTTCAATTGAATAATAAAATAACAAAAATTTAGGTTATAAAAATCATATCATTTAATATAAACATGCATATCATACAGAAAATGTAGAAAATAGATCGGAGCTAGGAAAAATCTGCAAAAATGTTCGTTGGAACATAAAGTTTGCAATCTTCAACAGAAAAATAAAAGAAGCCAAAATTCATATCATTTAATAAAAAGATACATATCTGTCATAAAAGGTAGAAAATAGCCCCGAGCTCAGAAAAATCCACACAAATGTCCGTTGGAACTAGGAGATCGCCATATTCACCTAAAAAAGAGTAGACAAAATTAGGCCAAAAATCGTATCTTTTAATAAAAATGTTCATGTCTCTCAGAAAATGTACAAAAAAGCCCCAAGCTAAGAAAAATCAGCAAAATGGTGTTGTGATGACAACGAGATTACTCACAACTTTTCTTTTTCTCGCGCACCACCACAAAATGGTGTTGTTGAGAGAAAGAATATGACCCTAATTGAGTGTGCTCGCACTATGCTCCATGATAGTCATCTTAGACTACAATTTTGGGTGGAGGCAGTGCACACTGCATGTTATGTGCTTAATAGGATCATAGTGAGGCCCCAAACGAACAAAACTTGTTTTGAATTATTTTATGATAAAAGCCGCAAGTTAAATATTTTCGAGTTTTTGGTTCAAAATATTTTATAAAGAACACCTTTCGTAACTTAGATAAATTTGAGCCAAGATCCGATGAAGGAATTTTTGTTGGATATTCCACACGTATGAAAGCCTAATTGATATACAACAAAACCTCTTCAACGATCGAGAAGTCACTACACGTATCATTTTATGACGATTTTGATATTCATCATGTTGTTGTTGATAGTGTAGATGTTTTATGTGATTCCATTAGTAATGATAAATTAATGACTCTATTATTGAGACTAACAATACTAATGAAATTTTTGAGGATGTTCCAAATGATCCAAGTATTCCTAAAGCTTATCCGACCATTTGTAATCACCCACATGACCAAATAATTGGAGATATTGGTGTGGGTGTCCGAACAAGGTCCAGTTTGATGAATTCTCTTTTTATGCATTTGTCTCTACCATTGAGCCAAAGAACATCCTAGAAGCGTGTGACCTCGTGCAATTTGAAAGAAGACCTCATGCAATTTGAAAGAAATGAAGTTTGGGAGCTCGTTCCTCTTCCAAGTTGTCACCAAGTGATTGGGACCAAGTGTTTTTTAAGAACAAGACCGATGGGAAGAGGTCGTTATAAGGCCATCGGCATAAGGAATGTATTGATTTTTGAAGAATCATTTACCACCGTAGCTAGATTAGAAGCTATTAGATCGCTTTTATCTTTTGGATCCCATAAAAAAAATTTAAATGTCACGCCCCGCTTCCAAGGATACCCAAATTTTCGAAACTGTCCCAAGTATTCCTAAAGGGGCAGAGGTGATGAAGAAAGGGAATGGAAGAGAGATGATGAAGACAGAGGCAGGCCACTACGCACATGCTGGGATAATACCTGTAATGCTCCATATATAACAACAAGGTTATCACATTCCACTTATACAAGATCACAAAGAGTACATGCACAATTTCACATTTCTAATATATGGGCCAACACAACATCTAGTACAAATGTGCATCAATAGATTTCAACTCAAGTTACACATACAAGGGACAATGTTTAACTCCTCGACCCCAAAGTACAACTCAACTCTCTGAACTACCCCGCACCCCAGCTCCATGCTCATAAGTCTCCCAAGCTCTCCAACTATCTGCTGTAAGGACCCTGGCTATGAGGAAAACACTAGAATGAGGGGTTGAATAGTTTTTATGCAATTAAAAAGATAGTTACACCAATTTAAATTCCTAACCAACAAATAGTGCGGAATAGAAGATAAACCCAAATTGAAACAAAAGCAAACGCAAGGATGTTTCAAGGGTTCAGATTACCCAAGTAACTTCCCGACTTGTTCCCGATAATCCTACGTCTCTTCCACCCGGTTAACAATCAGATACTCAAGTTAGAACCCTAACTTGATGTTTCCTTAAAACCCACTTGTAGCAACCGTATAAGTGAAATCGAAATACAATCTATTGACCTTGACTCCCACAACTTGGGAGTAAGCAAACCACTCTCACAAACCGAGAGTAAAACTAATAACGAAAGTTATGAAAGAATGAAATAAAACAACACTTACAATCACATATGCTTTGAAGTAGAACTTGAAGGAGAATTGTGTTGTGTGTTGAATGACTCTCTTTGAAGAGAGGAAAGCCCTTTCTCTTGACTGCACCAAGATATCTCTTTGGTTCTAGGTTGGAGAGCAAGAGATTGAAGATAGGAATTGTAGGACTTTAAGATTTGAAAGCTTTGATCTTGAGAGAATGAAAGCTTGGATGTTTGAGCAAGAGATGAATTAGTTCATTAGCCTCTCAATGGAATAGTAGAGGCTTCTTTTATAGGTTTCTCAAATCCCTCAAACGAAATCAGTAAAAACCCCTTTGAAATCCGTGAGGAAAAACTCAACGGATAGAATCTGCGCCCGCTGTTGAAGAATTCACAGTCGACTGCTGCACAGTCAGAGAGGGTAGGTGAGAATTCATAATGGTAACTTACCACGTGGACAGTCGACTAATGACGCATAGACAGTCGACTGTTGAACCAATAGGCGACTGGCCGTAAGTTGGGTAAGTTGATGAAATCTGGAAAACGTCTGGGAGAACACGACAGACGACTGATGAAGAGAAGACAGTTGACTGTTCAACAGAACAGGTGACTGTAACTCCTTCTACAGACGGCTGTCAAAACCCTAAGATTTTCCAGAGACTTGTGTCATCAAATAGGCTCACAGACAGACGACCGTTGAAGCATTGACAGTCGACTGATCCATTGGACAGTCGACTGTAAATCCAACATAAGTCGATTGGACAGAGTAAACAGAGAAATAGATTTTGGGCTATAGATAGACAGGCGACTGATTAACATAACACAGTCGACTATCACTTGGACAGGCTCCTGTGAATCATTCATAAGTCGTCTGTGAAAGTTAGAGCAGAGAAGCCCAAAATTAGACTATGATAGTTTGTCATAACAGGCGACTATAGAACAAAACACAATCGACTGTTTTTGAGACAGTCGACTGTAAAACGTTCAGCAGTCGACTGTTATAAACATGACATGCACAATCTAGAAAGAAATGAATTGGAGTCTAAGGAAGGTTGATCTAATGATATCCTAAGACTGAAATGAAGATGTGTGAGTGTGCTCCAACAAAGTTCTACTTCTAAGCAACATACTGGAAGAGAAACAAGAAAGTTACATTTGACGAACTCTCTCTTCTATCCAACGTATGAGCTTGAAGTCTTTTAGGAGCTTCAATCACCATTCACGATCATCCAATCCATTTCATTTGCTTTCAATGATATTTGAGTGTCATCCATTGCAAGTAGATCTTCATAATAAGCTTAGGCAATGGATTAACTGCAAAATAGGGGATTAGTCACAAGTATTTATGTTTGCTCATCATTAACACCAAGTAGGGAGAAGTCCAATACTCAACATTCTCCCCCTTTTTGACGATGACAAACAAGCATAAACAAAAAGATAAATAATTGTGAATAAAAAAACTTTCTTCCCCTACATAGATGCCAATCAAGTTAGGCAATACGTATTAGGGCATCTATATATCAATTGAAGCAAATAAGTAAGATATGCATGAGTGAAAAGATTTCATGAAATCTAGGATTTATAATCCATATTCATTATGCCTTGCTCCCCGTGAATCTACGACAACTTCAATCTTAGATTCAAGTGTTATTAGTATGTACTTAGCACATTCATTATGAATCTATATGTTTATTTCTCTCCCCCTATGGAATTATGCAAAAGGTGGGAGTAAAATAACAACAACAATTGTGCTAAATAAGAACTAGTAACAATTACGAGAGTTTAAAGATATTTATATCAAAACTCATAAAACCAAATCATAAACTTAGGTGATCAGAGGAATGGAAATCCAATATCAACATTGAGATACACGAAGAAAACATATTCTCTCAAATCACATCACATGAAGAATACATCATATATGGAGACAATCAAAATTCACACAGATATCAGAAGCAATTATACATAGTGTGAAACAGACGAAGAAACTGCAACTTCATACAGCGTTGGAAATTTTTCCAGCGCTGTCCGCATTTTGGGCGACCTAAAAATATATTTTTTTTTGAAATTTTTTTGCAGTTGTTAGATAAACTTGTTAGGAAGCTCCCCACAAAATTTCAGCTCGATCCGACACCGTTTGAGCCTCCGTTCATCGATTTCAAAAACGTTGTGCAAATCTGTCCACAGTTTTGCGCAACGTTTTTGAAATCGATGAACGGAGGCCCAAACGGTGTCGGATCGAGCTGAAATTTTGTGGGAAGATTCCTAACAAGTTTATATAACTACTGCAAAAAAAATTTCAAAAAAAGTTTTTTTAGGTCGCCCAAAACGCGGACACGGCTAGAAAAATTTCCAGCGCTGTCAACATTGGCCCATTAACACACACACACACACACACACACACACACACACACACACACAAGAGTACATGAGTAAAAAATATATGGACATCACCATGTCGATTAAAAAAACGATCAAAATACTGCATGATCATCTCATACATCATCACTACAAAATATCCATCATACAAAAATCACTCAAAAACTCTCCAAAAAAATAAAATCTAGAAGTGAGTGTCTCCAGGTGCAGCAGAGGGGGATGCTGTCTCTGGGGCAACGGGAACATCCTTCGGAGAAGAAGAAGAAGAAGAAGAAGCAGCAGCACCCTGAGTGGCAGATACAGTAAGATGCACAACTATATCAGTGATGATAGGAGGAGGAGGCTCACGAGGCTGGGGTGGAACAAATCGTCTGAGGTGCTCAGGTAAGGGTATACCCTGATGCCGGAAGGACAAGAAGGCCAGCTCATAAAGACCAGAAACCATCTCAAAGAAAATGTTATGAGAAGAAGGAGCAGAGGAGGATGGCTGGTCAGCAGGAGGAACCGTGGAGGAAAATGGAGCAGATGTGGATTGCCTCTTCTTAGATGCAGACTGCAGAGCCGAAGAGGACTTCGACTTTGTAGAAGCATCGAGAAGAGGACCAAAGGGTAAGGACTCGAATGGAGTCAAGTCAACCCCAAAATGACGAAAAAAGAGTGTGAGAAGACCACCATAGGGAATGTGGGAGGAAGCAGTAGTAAATTCGACCTTGTCCATCCTATCAAGGAGGACACCGGCCCAGTTTACTGACATGCCTGAAAATATCGCATAAATACACCTAAGAATCTCTTGGGAAGGCTGATCTGAAGATCCATACTTCGGGAAGATGTTGGACTTCACCACAAGGTGTACAGCCCAACTCCTCGCCGAGAACATGGATGATCGAACACCAGAAGAAAGAGTAGAGGGTATCTCACGGAACATGTCCCAGAGAACAGACTGATCAAGCTTATCAACGTCTGAAATGGAAATATCAGCAGGAAGGGATCCATAGGAGGGAATCCTAAGAATGGTCCCTAACAGAGCAGGATCAATACGAATGGGGGTCCCCTGGACAACAGTGTCAATAACTCCAGTAGTAGCATACTCACCGTGAATGCGGTTAGCATAGAAAAGCTTAACCAAAAATGGATAAGCACGAGGAGACTCGCTCTGAGAAAGGAGAAAAAGGTCAGCCAAACGAGTAACAGATAGGATCTCAGATAATCTCTTAGCTGTAAAAAGCGGGAAAAACAATATATCGCTCTCTAAGAAGTTTGATCCCGAGGAGAGAGTGAAATTTTGCCAAGCACAAATCATCTCAGCAAATGGGAATAAGGGATTCAGATGGTGGTACGACAGTGGTTTCTTCTTCGGAGCTCGACACAGATGGTGAAGGAGGAGCCTCTGCGCAAGGCTCATTGATGCGAATACCAACGGGATTGCACTGATGCTTGAAGAGGGGCTCCACTTCAGATGAAGAAGACACAGTAGAAGGAGAATAACCCTGCGAAGTAGAGCGAGAGGGAGAATCGGCTTTCTTGGTTCGGGCCTTATAGGGTTGTTTATTTTTGGCAGTGGTAGGCTTGGGAACCCTAGGGCACTTAGAAGCAATAGTCGTTCCCTTGTTCTTAGTATTGGGAGCCACTGCACAATCAAACGAACAGAGGGGAGATCGACATGGATTTGAACAAAAAAATCGCACGAAGGAAAGACGAGAGGAAATCAAACCTAAATCGAGAGTCACGAAAAGACAATCGAGGTCCGAGCGATGCACTCGACAGACGAGACGACGGAGAGATGACTGAAAATCGATGGCGGAGAGATCGTCTGGGCGATTGAATAGGAGGAGAGAGAAAATTTCGGTCGAAATGAACTCTCTCGATCAAATATCGAATGGGCAAGTGAATCTGGGCCGTTGGATCAAAGAATCGACGGCTCAGATCAAATGAGCGAACCGCCAAAATAAGAGACATTCGACTATTGAACAATAGACAGTCGACTGGTCGAAGTGATAAGATATAAGCTAAGGAAGACAAGCAGTCGACTGTTGGGTAACTTACAGTTGCCTGTCCGTGAGACAGCCGACTGTATTATACACATCAGTCGACTGACTGAGAATCAATAAAATTGATGATAAAACAGAGACTACTGACGAAATTGACAGGCGCCTTATGACTAAAATGCAGTCGCCTATTGATCCAATAGGCGACTGTAAATTTGTCATCAGTCGTCTGGGCAAAAGATACAGTCTGCTGACAGAGAAGATAGAGTAGGGCAGTCGACTGTCGAAGGAAAGACAGTCATCTGTCCTGGTCCAAAAATGCACAGTGAGGCTAAAATCCAGAGTATATGCACAACTCACCCTAGGAGCTATACTCTAACATAAACTCATCATAAAATCAATATCAAACGATAAATCATTTATAACATAAATCTCTTAAAAACAATCTGAAAACTCATGGAATCAAAAAAAATCTCAATAGCCTTTCTTAAAAGCAAAATATGATATATCAAATGAAGAGATGCAACATGATGATATGAGCTCAAAAAGAGTTATAACAAGTAAGTTGAGCTCCTAAATTTCAGATTAACCCATAATTCCTAATTCTCCACGCAACCTTTTAAGAGGTTTTGTGAAGATGTCGACAATTTGTTTTTGGGTTTCAATGTACTCTAAGATGATGTCCTTCTTAGCTACATGATCATTGATAAAGTGGTATCTCACATTTATGTGTTTGGTACGGGAGTGATGTACCGGATTCTTGAAAAGACATATAACACTTTGGTTATCAACCATGATAGGGCAAGTATCACAATTGACACCATAGTCTTTAAGAGTGTGTCTCATCCAAAGAACTTGTGCACAAGCAAGACCCGCGGTAATATATTCTGCTTCAGTCATGGACAATGATACCGAGTTCTATTTCTTGGAGAACCAAGAGACTAAGGAATTTCCTAGGAAATGGCAAGTGCCACTAGTACTTTTCCTATCGGATTTACATCCGGTAAAGTCGGCATCACTATATGAGATTAACTCATATGTGCTAGATTTAGGGTAAAGTAACCCATAATCTTCTAGTGAATGATTGAGATAACGAAAAATTCATTTAACCGTAATCAAGTGTGACTCTTTAGGTCTAGCTTAATATCTAGCACACAAGCATACGGAAAATATGATATCGGGCCTACTAGCAGTTAAATAGAGTAAGCTACGGATCATACCTCGATATAGACGAACGTCTACATCTTTTCCGTTTTCATCCTTGTGTAGATGGGTTGTCGTACTCATGGGAGTCCTTTTGCTTGAAGAAGATTCCATCCCGAATTGCTTGATAAGCTCCCATGTGTACTTGGTTTGATGTATGAAAGTCACATCCTTCATTTGTCGAATTTGTAATCCAAGGAAATAGTTGAGCTCTCACATGTGGCTCATCTCAATTCATCCTTCATGGACTTAGAAAATTCTTGACAAAGATTAAAATTAGTAGAACCAAATATTATATCATCTACATAAACTTGAATCAATAGGATGTCATTTTCATAATCCTTAATGAAAAGTGTTGAATCAACTTCACCCATTTTAAAACCTAAATCCAAAAGGAAGGTCTTGAGTCGATCATACCAAACTCTAGGAGCTTGTCTCAACCCATACAATACTTTCTTAAGTTTGAAAACATGGTTTGAAAATTTTTCATGAATGAAACCAGGAGGTTGAGAAACATACACTTCTTCAATGACAATCCCATTTAAAAATGCACTTTTAACATCCATTTGAAATAATTTGAAATTCTTATGAGATGCAAAAGATAAAAGCAATATAATAGCATCTAATCTAGCTACGGAGGCAAAGGATTCTTCGAATCGATACCTTCCTCTTGTCGGTAGCCTTGAGCTACTAACCTTGCTTTGTTCCTTGTGATGACCTAGTTCTCATCGGTCTTGTTCTTGAAGATCGACTTGGTCCCAATAACTTGATGACCACTTGGAAGAGGAACGAGCTCCCAAACTTCATTTCTCTCGAATTGCATGAGTTCTTCTTCCATTGCCACTATCCAAGAGCTATCCTCACAAGCTTCTTGGATGTTCTTTGGTTCAATGGTGGAGACAAATGCACAATGAGAGAATTCTTCAATTCTTGATCTCGTTCGAACAACCAAACCAATATCTCCAATAATTTGGTCATGTGGATGGTTGCAAACGATTGGGTAAGCTTTGGGTATTCCTGCATCACTTGTAACATCTTTAACAATCTCATTAGTAGTGTTAGTCTCAATAATTGAATCATTAATCTTGACATTACTAAGAGAATCACATATAACATCTACACTATCATCAATAACATGAGAAAAATCAAAATCTTCATAAAATGATACGTGTAATGATTCCTCGATCATTGAAGATGTTTTGTTGTATATCCGGTAGGCTTTGCTACATGTGGAATATGCAACAAAAATTCCTTCATCGGATCTTAGCTCAAATTTATCTAAATTACCAAAGGTGTTCTTTATAAAACATTTTGAACCAAAAACTCGAAAATATTTAACTTGAGGCTTTTGTCATAAAATAACTCAAACCAAGTTTTGTTCGTTCGGGGTCTCACTGGGATCCTATTGAGCACATAACATGTAGTGTGCACCGCTTCTGCCTAAAATTGTAGTCCAAGATGACTATCATGGAGCATAGTACGAGCACACTCAATAAGAGTCCTATTCTTTCTCTCTACAATACCATTTTGTGGTGGTGTCCAAGGAAAAGAAAAATTGTGAGTTATCCCGTTGTCATCACAAAACTTTGTAAAAGACTCATTCTCAAATTCTCCGTTCAGGTACTAAGTGGTGATCGCCATCTTCAACTGGAGTATAAGAGAAGATAAAATGGTGATCAACATCTCAAATTCTCCGTTCATTCTCAAAATGTCTGTTGGAATCGGGTGATCGCCATCTTCAACTGGAGTATAAGAGAAGATAAAATTAAGACAAAAAATCTAAACATTTAATAAAAAGATCGTCATCGTCAACTGGAAAATAAGAGAAGACAAATTTAAGCTAGAAACATCATATCAATTAATAAAAAGATCCATATCTTTCATAAAATGTAGCAAATAGCACCATGCTTAGAAAATGTATATAAAAATCTAGGATGACGACCAATGACAATAATAATAATATTTATTTATATGAAAATTAAGGAACCATAGTACAAAAGTGAATAGAAATGAAAATACAAGTATCGTTGCATGAGATGGGTTGGAGGGGCAGATGTCCTACACCATTCTAATTCATGTCTAAAAAATTGTGAATTTCAATGGTTTCATACATATGCAAATAATTTGAAATTCACAATTTTTTATTTATTATACAATTGACGGCTATGTTTTTAAGGGAACTGTTAAATAATTTATGCAAATCCCGCACTTTTCCCCTAAAATTTTATGCAAAAAGGCGTCCGAGCCGAAGGGGCTCGCGCCTGCTAATTTTTTACGCTAATTTGCTGTTCTGCGCAGAAGGTGCCAGCCGCTAAATTTTTTTATACTAATTTGTTGTTCCGTCAGAAGGCGCCCGCGCCGAAATTGTTGTTCTACGTTGAAATTGTTAGCGTCCGCGCCGAATTTGTTGTTCCACGCTGAAGCCACCTACGTCGAATTTTTTGTTTCTCGCCGAAGGCGTCCATACCACTAAATATTTTTACACTAATTTGTTGTTCTTTTACGTTTTAGTTGTGTAAATAATTTCTTGGGGAACAAAGATTTCGCGGGGGAAAATCTTAAATGAACCGTGCCTGCGGGTACGGATTATGACTAGTTATTTAATAAAAGCTCCATATCTACAATAAAATGTTGAAAATAGACCCGAGTTCAAAAAAATCCGCAAATATTTCCGGTTGAACCGAGAGATGAAAAATAAGTGAAGACAAAATTAGGTGAGAAAAATCATATCATTTAATAAAAAGATCCATATCTTACAGAAAAGGTAGAAAATAGTCCCGAGCTCAGAATTATCGGCCAAAATGTCTGTTAGAACCGAGATATCGCCATATTCAACTGAAAAATAAGAGAAGACAAAATTAGCCTACAAAAATCATATAATGTATTATAAAGATCCATATCGTACAAAAATGTAGAAAATTAACTCAAACGTAGAAAACCTCGTAAAAATTTCTGTAAAAATTTCTGTTGGAACTGGAGATCGCAATTTTCAACTAGAAAATAAGTGAAGACAAAATTAGGCCAAATATCATATCATTAAATAAAATGATCCATAGCATCCAAAATTGAGGAAAATAGGCCAGAGCTCAGAAAAATCCGCAAAAATGTCCATTGGAACCGGGTGATTGCCATCTTTAACTGGAATATAAGAGAAGACAAAATTAGAACAAAAAATCATATCATTTAATAAAAAGATCGTCATCTTCAACTGGAAAATAATGGAAGACGAATTTAGAATAGAAAAATCATAACAATTAATAAGAAGATCCATAACTTTATAAAATGTATAAAATAGCACCAAGCTCAAAAAATGTTATAAAAAAAATCTTTACAGATGTAGATGGTGATCTTTTGGTTACAACTGACATTTAATAAAAAGATACATATCTTACAGAAAAGGTGGAAAATAGTCCCAAGCTCAGAAATATCGGCCAAAATGTCCGTTGGAACCGGGATATCGCCATCTTCAACTGAAAAATAAGAGAAGACAAAATTAGGCAAAATTATAGAAAATAATCCGATCTCAGAAAAATCAGCAAAAATGTTAGTTGGAACCTGGAGATCGCAATCTTCAACTGGAAATAAGAGAAGACAAAATTAGGCCAAAATATCATATCATTTAATAAAATGATACATTTCTTCCAAAAAAGGGGAAAATAGGCCTAAGCTCAGAAAAATCTGTAAAATGTACTTGGGAATTAGGTGATAGCCATCTTCAACTGGAATATATAGAAGACAAAATTAGGCCAAAAATCATATCATTTAATAAAAAGACCGTCATCTTCAACTGGAAAATACGAGAAGACAAATTTTAGGATAGAAAAATCATATCAATTAATAAAAAGATCCATATCTTTCATAAAATGTATAAAATAGCACCAAACTCAGAAAATGATATATAAAAATCTTTTTAGTTGAAGATGGCAATATCCCGATTACAACAGACATTTTTATAGATGAAGATGGCGACTTCCATGTTCTGAATTATTCTTCTTTTATATTTTAGTTGAAGATGGCGATTTCCTGGTTTCAATTGACATTTTTGGCCTAATTTTGTCTTCTCTGATATCATTTAATAAAACGATCTATTTATTCCAGAAAACATCGAAAATATCCAATAGCTCAGAAATATCCGCAAAATTGTCAGTTGGAAACGGGAGATCGCCAACTTCGACTGAAAATTAAGAGAAGACAAAATTAGGCCAAAAAATCATAACATTTAATAAAATTTTCCATAACTTCCAGAAAATGTGAAAAATAGCCTGGAGCTCAGAAAATATGTAAAAAATTCCCTTGGGACTGAGAGAATGCCATCTTCAACTGAAATACATGAGAAGACAAAATTAGACCAAAAATCATATCAATCAATATGAACATCGCCATCTTCAAATGGAAAATAAGAGAAAACAAACTTATGTTATAAAAATCTTATCATTTAATAAAAAGATCCATATCTTCCATAAAATGTAGAAAATAGCCTTGTGCTCAGAAAAATCCGCAAAAATGTTCATTGAAAACAGGAGATCGTCATATTCAACTTAAAAATAATAGATGACAAACTTAAGCTATCAAAATCATATCTTTCAATAAAAAGATATATCTTCCATAAAATAAAGAAAATAGCATCGAGCTCAGAAAATCCGAAAAAAGCTCTGTTGGAACCATGAGATCGCTATGTTCAACTGAAAAATAAGAGAAGACAAAATTTGGCAATAGAAATCATATCATTTAATATAAAGATTCTTATTTTGCATAAAATGTAGAAAATATCCCCAAGCTCAGAAAATCCACAAAAATATTCGTCAGAACTGGGAGATCGCCAAATTTAACAAAAAAGAGAAGACAAAATTAGGCCAAAAAATCCCATCATTTAATAAAACGATCGATATCATCCAAATAATAAAAAAATAGGCCATAGCTCAGAAAATTCCGCAAAAATATCCGTTGGTTCGGGGAGATCACCATCATCAACGAAAAAAATAAGAGAAGACAAAATTAGGCCAAAATATAATATCATTTAATAAAACGATCGATATCTTCCAAATAATACAGAAAATAGCCCCAAGTTCAGAACTATCTGCAGAAATATAAAATGAGAGAAGACCAAATTAGGTTAAAAAATCATATCATTTAATATAAAGATTCATATCATACAGAAATGTAGAAAATAGCCTAGAGCTCAAAGAAATCCGCACGAATGTCCGTTGGAACCGGGAGATTGCCACTTTCAACTTAAAAAAGAGAAGACAAGATTCGGCAAAACATCATATCATTTCATAAAAAGATCCATATCTTACAGAAAATATAGAAAAATAGCCACAAGATAAGAAAAATCTGCAAAAATATCCGTTGGAACATGGAGATCGCCATCTTCAACTAATAAAGTAGAAAAACATTGGCTATAAAATTCATATTATTTAATAAAAAGTTCGATATTTTCCATAAAATGTAGAAAATAGCATCGAGCTTAAAAAATTACGTAAAATTGTCTATTAGAACCGGGAGATCTCCATCTTCAACTAAAAAATAAGAGAAGACAAATTTAGGCTATAAAAATCACATCATTTCATTTAAAAGATCCATAACTTTACGAAAATTTAGAAAATAGCCTGGAGCCCAGAAAAATCCACAAAAATATTCGTTGGAACTGTGAGATTGCCATCTTTAAATCAAAAGTAAGAGAAGGAAAAATTACGCCAAAAAATCATATCATTTAATAAAAATATTCAGAACTTCCCGAAAATACAGAAAAATAGCACCAAGCTCGGAAAATTCCGCAAAAATGTTCCTTTGGACAGGAGATTGTCATCTTCAACTAAATAATAAAATAACAAAATATTAGGTTATATCATATCATTTAATATAAACATGCATATCATATAGAAAATGTAGAAAATAGATCAGAGTTCAGAAAAATCCAGAAAAATATCCATTGGAACCTGGAGATCGCCATCTTCGACAGAAAAATAAAAGAAGCCAAAATTCATATCATTTAAAAAAAGATACATATTTTCCATAAAATGTAGAAAATAGTCCCGAGCTAAGAAAAATCCGCACAAATGTCCCTTGGAACTAGGAGATCGCCATATTCAACTTAAAAAGAGTAGACAAAATTTGGCCAACAATCTTATCATTTAATAAAAAGGTTCATGTCTCTTAAAAAAGAGTAGACAAGAGAAGACAAAATTAGACCAAAAATCATATCTTTTAATAAAACGATCATTATCTTCTAGATAATGTGGAAAATAGCCCGGAGCTCAGAAAAATCTGCAAAAATGTCTGTTGGAATCGAGAGAATGCCATCTTCAACTGAAAAATAAGAAAAGACAAAATTAGGACAAAAAATCATGTCATTCAAAATAAAGATAACCATCTTCTACGGAAAATAAGTGAAGACAAACTTATGTTATAAAAATCTTATCGTTTAATAAAAAGATCCATATCTTCCATAAAATGTAGAAAACATCCATGTGCTCAGAAAAATCTGTAAAAATGTCTGTTGGAACCGGGAGATCGCCATCTTCAACTTAAAAATAATAGAAGACAATATTAAGCTATAAAATCATATTAGTTTGTAAAAAGATCCATATCTTACATAAAATAAAGAAAATTGCACAGAGCTCAGAAAATCCGCAAAAATATCCATTCGAATTGGAAGATCGCTATGTTCAACTGAAAAATAAGAGAAGACAAAATTAGGCAATAAAAACCATATCATTTAATATAAATATTCTTATTTTCCATAAAATGTAGAAAATATCCCCGAACAAAGAAAAATCCGCAAAAATATCTGTCGAAACCGAGAGAGCACAAAATTTAAAGAAAAACAGAGAAGACAAAATTAGGCCAAAATATTATATCATTTAACAAAACGATTGATATTTTCCAGGTAATACAGAAAATAGCCCAGAGCTCAGAAAAATCCTCAAAAATATTCGTGTGAATCGGGGATCGCCATCATCAATGAAGAATCTAAGAGAAAGAGAAGTAGACAAAAAAATAATAGCATTTAATAAAACGATCGTTATCTTCCAAAATCAGAAAATTGCCCCGAGATCAGAAAAATCTGCAAAAATTTCTTGTTGGAACCAGGAAACCGTCATCGTCAAGTGAAAAATAAGAGAAGACAACCATAGGCTATAAAAATCATATCATTTAATTAAAAGATCCATGTCAACAATAAACTGTAGAAAATAGCATCGAGTTCAGAAAAATCCGCTAATATTTTTTGTTTAAACCGAGAGATCGCCATCATCTATTGAAAAATAAGAGAAGACAAAATTAGGCTAGAAAAATCATATCATTTAATAAAAAGATCCATATCTTACAAAAAATGTAGAAAATACTCCCGAGCTCAAAATTATCGGCCAAAATGTCCGTTGGAACCGAGATATCATCATCTTCCAGTGAAAAATAAGAGAAGACAAAATTAGGCTACAAAAATCATATAATGTAATAAAAAGATCCATATCTTCCAGAAAATGTAGAAAATAATCCCGAGCTTAGAAAAATCTGCAAAAATGTCTGTTGGAACTGGGTGATCGTAATCTTCAACTGGAAACTAAGAGAAGACAAAATTAAGCCAAAATATCTTTTCATTTAATAAAACGATCCATATCTTCCAAAAATGTGGAAAATAGACCGGAGCTTAGAAAAATCCCAAAAAAATGTCCGTTCGAGCCGGGTGATTGCCATCTTCAAAAGGAATATAAGAGAATACGACATTAGGCCAAAAAATCATATCAATTAATAAAAATATCGTCATCTTCAACTGGAAAATAAGAGAAGACAAATTTAGGACTGAAAAATCATAATAATTAATAAAAAGATCCATATCATTCATAAAATGTAAAAAATCGCACCAAACTCAGAAAAAGATAGATAAAAATCTTTTCAGTTGAAGATGGCAATATCCCGGTTACGATGGACATTTTATAGATGAAGATGGCGATTTCCCGGCTCCAAATTTTGTTTTCTCTTATCTTTCAGCTGAAGATGGCGATTTCTCGGGTCCAACAAACATTTTTCGGCCTAATTTTGTCTTCTTTGATATTTTTTAATAAAACAATCCAAAGATTCCTGAGAAATGGAAATAACCCAGAGCTTAGAAATATCTGCAAAAATGTCCGTTGGAACCAGGAGATCGCCAACTTTAACTGGAAATTAAGAGAAGACAAAATTAGTCCAAAAAATCATATCATTTAATAAAACTTTCCCTTTCTTCCAGAAAATATGGAAAATAGCCTGGAGCTCAGAAAAATTTGCAAAAATTTCCTTTGGGACCGAGAGAAGGTCATCTTCAACTGAAATATAAGAGAAGACAAAATTAGGCCAAAAATCATATTATTCAATATAAATATCGCCATCTTAAACTGGAAAATAAGAAGAAACAAAATTAGGTTATAAAAATCACATTATTTAATAAAAATATCCATATATTCCATAAAATGTAGAAAATATACCAGAGCTCAGAAAACTCTGCAAAAATGTCCATTGACACCGGGAGATCGCCATCTTCGACTTAAAAATAATAGAAGACAAAGTTAAGCTATAAAAATATTATCATTTAATAAAAAGATCCCAATCTTCCATAAAATAAAGAAAATAGCACCGAGATCAAAAAATCCGCAAAAATGTCCGTGAGAATCGGGGGATCGTTATGTTCAACCGAAAAATAAGAGAAGACAAAATTCGGCAATAAAAATCATATCACGTAATATAAAGATTCTTAATTTCCATAAAATGTAAAAAATATCCCAGAGCTCAGAAAATCCTCAAAAATATCTGTCGGAACCGGGAGAGCAAAATTTAAAAAAAACAGAGAAGACAAAATTAGTTCAAAATATCGTATCATTTAATAAAATGATCGATATCTTCCAGATAATACAGAATATAGCCCAGTGCTCAGAAAAATCCTCAAAAATATCCGTGGAAACCGGGAGATTGCCTTCATTAACGCAAAATCTAATAGAAGACAAAATTTGACAAAAAATCATAGCATTAATAAAACGATCGTTATCTTCCAAAAAATATAGAAAATAGCCCCGAGGTCAGAAAAATCCGCAAAAATTTTCATTGGAACCGGGAAACCACTATTTTCAAGTGAAAAATAAGAGAAGACAAACGTATGCTATAAAAATTATATCATTTAATTAAAAATCCATATCGCCATATAAAATGTAGAAAATAGCCTCGAGTTCAGAAAAATCCGCAAAAATTTCAGTTGGAACCGAGAGATCGCCATCTCAATTGAAAAAGAAGAGAAGACAAAATTAGGCTAGAAAAATCATATCATTTCATACAAAGATCCATATATAACAGAAATTGTAGAAAATAGTCATGAGCTCAGAAATATCGGCCAAAATGTCTGTTGGAACCGGGATATCGTCACTTCAACAGAAAAATTAGAAAAGACAAAATTAGGGTACAAAAATCATATATTGTAAAAGAAAATCCATATCTTGCAGAAAATGTAGAAAATTAATCCGAGCTCAAAAAAATCTGCAAAAATGTCCGTTGGAATCAGGAGATCGTCATCTTCAAATGGAAAATATGAGAAGACAAAATTTGGCAAAAATATCATATTATTTAATAAAACAATCCATATCTTCCAAAAAAATCATATCATTTAATAAAAAGATCGTTATCTTCAACTGTCATCTTCAACTGGAATATAAGAGAAGACAAATTTAAGATAGAAAAATTATATCTATTAATAAAAAGATCAATATCTTTCACAAAATGTATAAAATAGCACCAAACTCAGAAAATGATATATAAAAATATTTTAAGTTGAAGATGGCGATATCTCGGTTACCACGAACATTTTTATAGATGAAGATGGCGATTTCCATGTTCCAAATTTGTCTTCTCTTATCTTTCAGTGGAAGATATCGATTTCCCGGTTCCAACGGACATTTTTTGGTCTAATTTTGTCTTCTATGATATCATTTAAAAAATATCTGTATATTCCAGAAAATAAGGAAAATATCACGTAGCTCAGAAATATTCCCAAAACTGTTTGTTGGAACCAGGAGATTGCCAACTTCAACTGGAAATTAAGAGAAGACAAAATTAGGCCAAAAATTATATCATTTAATTTAACGTTCCATATCTTCCAAAAATGTGGAAAATAGCGCGGAGCTCAGAAAAATCTGCAAAAATTTCCTTTGGGACCGAGAGAAGGCTATCTTCAATTGAAATATAAGAGGAGACAAAATTAGGCCAAAAATAATATCATTCAATATACAGATCGCCATCTTCAACTTAAAAATAAAAGAAGACAAACTTCAGCTAAAATATAATATAAGTTAATAAAAAGATCCATATCTTCCATAAAATAAAGAAAATAGCACAGAGATCATAAAATCCGAAAAACAAACAGTTGGATCCGGGAGATCGCCATATTCAATTGAAAAATAAGAGAATACAAAATTTGGCAATAGAAATCATATCATTAATATAATGATTCTTATTTTCCATAAAATGTAGAAATTATCTTTGAGCTCAGAAAAATCCGCAAAAATATCCGTCAGAACTGGGAGACCACCAAATTTAACGAAAACAGAGAAAACAAAATTAGGCCAAAAATAATATCATTTAATAAAACGATCGATATCTTCCAGATAATACAGAAAATAGGCCATATCTCAGAAAAATCCACAAAAATATCTGTTCATTCCGGGAAATTGCCATCATTAGTGAAAAAATAAGAGAAGACAAAATTTGGCCATAAAATCATATCATTAAATAAAATGATCGATATGGTCCAGAAAATTCAGAAAATAGCCTCGAGTTCAGAAAAATTCACAAAAATTTCTGTTGAAACTGGGAGACCGCCATCAAATGTGAAAATTAATAGACGATAAACATAGGCAATAAAATCATATCATTTAATAAAAAATATCGACATTAAAACGTAGAAAATAGCCTCATGGTCAGAAAAATCCGAAAAAAATTCGTTGGAACCGGGAGATTGCCATCTTCAATTGAAAGATCTATATCTTACAGAAAATGTAGAAACTAGTCCCGAGCTTAGGAATATCGACAAAAATGTCTGTTGTAACTGGGATATTGCCATCTTCAACTAAAAACTAAGAGAAGAAAAAATTAGCCTATAAAAATCATATAATGTAATAAAAAGGTCCATATCTTCGAGGAAATGTAGAAAATAGTCCCGAGTACAAAAAAATCCGCAAAAATGTCTGTTAGAACTGGGAGATCACCATCTTCAACTGAAAAAATAAGAGAAGACAAAATTAAGCCAAAATAACTTATCATTTAATAAAAGGATCCAAGTCTTCCAAAAGTGTGGAAAATTGGCCGGAACTCAGAAATATCCGCAAAAATTTCCATTGGAACCGGCTGGAAAAGAAGAGAAGACAAATTTAGGTTATCAAAATCATATCATTTAATAAAAAGATAAATATCTTTTATAAAATGTATAAATAGCACCAATTTCAGAAAATGATATATAAAAATCATTTCAGTTGAAGATGGCGATATCCTGGTTTCAATGTACATTTTTATAAATGAAGATGGTGATTTCACGGTTTCGAATTTTGTCTACTCTTATATTTCAGTTGAAGATGGCGATTTTCCAGTTCCAACAAACATTTTTGACTTAATTTTATCTTCTCCGATATCATTTAATAAAAGACGCATATCTTCCAGAAAATGTGGAAAATAGCACGAAGCTCAGAAATATCTGCAAAAATGTCTGTTGGAATATGAAGATCGCTAACTTCAACTGGAAAATAAGAGAGAATAAAATTAGGCCAAAAAATCATATCATTTAATAAAATGATCCATATCTTCCAAAAAATGTAAAAAATAGACCGAATCTCAGAAAAATCCGCAAAAATGCCTCTTGGGACCAAGAGAATGCCATCTTCAATTAAAATATAAGAGATGCAAAATTAGGCCAAAACTCGTATCATTCATATAAAGATAACCATCTTCAATTGGAAAATAAGAGAAGACACACTTTGGTTATAAAAATCATATCATTTAATAAAAAGATCCATATCTTCCATAAAATTTACAAAATGTGCCGGTGCTCATAAAAATCTGCCAAAATATCTGTTGGAACCGGGAGATTGCCATCTTCAACCTAAAAATTACATAAGACAAACTTAAGATATAAAAAATCATATCATTTAATAAAAAGATCCATATCTTCCATAAAATAAAGAAAATTGCACACCAGAAATTCCGAAAAAAAATGTCTGTTGGTTCCGGGAGATCGCCATGTTCAACTGAAAAACAAGAGCAGACAAAATTTTGCAATAGAAATCACATCATTCAATATAAAGACTCTTATTTTCCATAAAGTATAGAAAATATCCCCGAGCTCAGAAAAATCAACAAAAATATCTGTCAAAACCAGGAGACCGCCAAATTTAATGAAAAAGAGAAAACAAAATTAGGCCAAAAATCAAATCATTTAATAAACGATCGATATCTTCCAGATAATACAGGAAATATGCCATATCTCAGAAAAATCTGCAAAAATATCTGTTGGTTCCAGGAAATCGCCATCATTAGCAAAAAAATAAGAGAATACAAAATTTGGCCAAAAAATCATATCATTTAATAAAACAATCGTTATATTCCAGAAAATACAGAAAATAGCCCCGAGTACAGAAAAATCCGCAAAAATATTCGTTGGAACTGGGAGACCGCCATCTTCATCTAAAATTTAAGAGATGATAAACCTAGGCTATAAAATCATATCATATAATAAAAATATCCATATCAACACTAAAATGCAGAAAATAGCCTCAAGTTTAGAAAAATTCGAAAAAATTTCCGTTAGAACCGGGAGATCGCCAACTTCAATTGAAAAATTAGGAAAGACAAATTTAGGATAGAAAAATCATATCATTTAATAAAAAGTCTTACAGAAAATGTAGAAACTAGTCCCTAGCTCAGGAATATCAGCAAAAATGTCCGTTGGAACAAGGACATTGCCATATTCAACTGAAAAATAAGAGAAGACAAAATTATCCTACAAAAAAACCATCTAACGTAATAAAAAGATCCATATCTTCGAGGAAATGTAGAAAATAGTCTCGAGCACAGAAAAATCCGCAAAAATGTCTGTTAGAACCGGGATATAGCCATCTTCAACTAGAAAATAAGAGAAGACAAAATTAGGCCAATATAATATCATTTAATAAAACGATCCATGTCTTCTAAAATAGTGGAAAATAGGCCGGAACTCAGAAAAATACGAAAAAATTTCCTTTGGAACCGGGAGATCGCCATCTTCAATTGGAAAATAGCCATATCTTTTAATAAAAATCAGATCATTTAATAAAATAGCCATATCTTTCATAAAATATAGAAAATAGCTCGGAGCTCAGAAAAATCCGCAAAAATGTCCGTTGGAACCGGGAGATCGCCATCTTCAACTTAAAAAATAAAGAAGTCAAGATTATGCTAAAAAATCCTTTCATTTAATAAAAAATCCATATCTTACAGAAAATAAAGAAAAATAGTTTCAAAATAAGAACAGTCTGTAAAAATGTATGTTAGTCCCGGTAGTTTACCATCTTCAACAAAAACAACAAGAGAAGAAAAATGTGGGCAATAAAAATCATCTCATTTAATAAAAGATACATATATTCCATAAAATGTAGAAACTAGCACCGAGCAAAGAAAAATAAATATCAGTTGGGACCGGGAGATCGCCATCTTCAACTAAAAAATAAGAGAAGGCAAAATTAGGCCAAAAATCATATCATTTAATAAAAAGATATATATCGTCCAGAAAATTTAGAAAATAGCCCCAAGATCAAAAAATCTGCAAAAATATCCGTTGGAACCAGGAGATCGCAATCTTCAACTGAAAAATAAGAGAAGACAAAACTAGGCCAAAAGTCATATCATTTATAAAAATATTCCTAACTTCCCAAAATTTAGATATATAGCCCCGAGCTCAGGGAAAATATGCAACTATAACCATTGGAATCGGGAGATCACCATCTTCAATTAAAAAATAACAGAATACAAAATTAAGCTGTAAAAATCATATCATTTAATATAAAGAAGCATACCTAGTAGAAAATGTAGAAAATAGCCCGAAACTCAGAAAAATTCGCATAAATGTAACTTAGAACCAAAAGATCGCCATCTTCAATTAAAAAAATAGAAGATAAAAATCAGGCCAAAAATCATATCATTTAATAAAAACATCCATATCGTCTAGAAAAGTTAGAAAAATAGACCAAGCTAAGAAAAATCTGCAAAAAATGTCCGTTGGAACGGGTAGATCACCATCTTCAAATGAAAAAATAAAAGATGACAAGCGTAGGCTATAAAAATCATATCATTTAATCAAAAAAGATTCTTATCTTTCATAAAATGTTGAAAATAGTACAGAGCTTATAAAAATCCGTAAAAATATACGTTAGAACCGGGAGATCGCCATCTTCAACTGAAAAATAAGAGAAGACAAAATTAGGCCAAAATAATATCATTTAATAAACGGTTCTATATCTTTTAGAAAATTTAGAAAATAGTCCCGAGATCAGAACTATACGTAAAATGTCCGTTAGAACCGAGAAATCGCCATCTTCAACTGAAAAAAAATAAGAGAACAAAAAATTAGGCTATAAAAATAATATCTTTTAATATAAAAGATCCATATCTTCCAAAAATGTAGAAAATAGCCCAGAGCTCAGAAAAATACGCAAAAAATTTCGTTGGAACCAGGATATCGCCATCTTCAACTGAAAAATAAGAGAAGTGAAAATTAGAGTAAAAATCTTATCATTTAATATAAAGATTCATATCATGCAGAAAATGTAGAAAATAGCCCAGAGCTTAAAGAAATCAGCATGAATGTCCGTTGGAACCGGAAGATGCTAATTCAACTTTAAAAAGAGAAGACGAAATTAGGCCAAAAATCATATCATTTCATAAAAGATCCATATCTTACAGAAAATATAGAAAAATAGCCGCAAGCTAATAAAAATGTGTAAAAATATCCGTTGGAACATGGATATCACATCTTTAACTGAAAAAAGGAGAAGATATATAGGCAATAAAAATCATATTATTTAATAAAAAGTTCGATATTTTCCATAAAATTTAGAAAATAGCATCGAGCTCAAAAAATACGTAAAATTATACGTTAAAACCAGGAGATCGCCATCTTCAATTGAAAAATAAGAGAAGACAAATTTATGCTATAAAAATTTTATCATTTAATTTAAAAGATCCATAAATTTACGAAAATTTAGAAATGAGCCCAGAGCCCAGAAAAATCCGCAAAAATGTTCATTAGAACCGGGAGATCGCCATCTTCAACTGAAACGTAAGTGAAGAAATAAGTAGGCCAAAAAATCATATCATATAAATTTAAATATTCTTATCTTCCCAGAAGTGTAGAAAATAGCCCCGAGCGCAGAAAATCCCACAAAAATGTCTATTGGAACCGGGAGATTGACATCTTTAACTGGAAAATAAGAGAAGACAAAATTAGGCCAAAATATCATATCATTTAATAAAATGATCCATATCTTCCAAAAATGTGGAAAATAGGTCCGAGCTCAGAAAAATCTGCAAAATGTCTGTTGGAACCGGATGCATCTTCAATTGGAATATTAGAGAAGACAAAATTAGGCCAAAATATATAATCATTTAATAAAAAGATCGCCATCTTCCACTGTAAAATAACAGAAGACAAATTTAGGCTAGAAAAATCTTATCAATTAATAAAAAGATTCAAATCTTTCTTAAAATGTAGAAATAACACCAAGCTCAGAAAATGATATATAAAAATCTTTTCAGTTGAAGACGGCAATATACCGGTTACAACAAACATTTTTATAGATGAATATGGCGATTTCCCGGTTTCGAATTTTGTCTTCTCTTATATTTAAGTTGAAGATGGTGATTTCCTGGTTCCAAAGGACATTTTTTGGCCTAGCCTTTTCTGATATCATTTAATAAAATGATCCATATATTCTAGAAAATGTGAAAAATATCCCAAGTTCAGATATATCTGTAAAAGTGTCCGTTGGAACCGGGAGATCACCAACTTCTATTGGAAAATAGGAGAATACAAAATTAGGCCAAAAAATCATTTGATTTAATAAAATGATCCTTATCCTCCAAAAAGTGGAAAATAGCTCGGAGCTCAGAAAAATCCGTAAAAATGTCTGTTGGGATCGAGAGTATGCCATCTTCAACTGAAAAATAAGAGAAGAAAAAAATTAGGCCAATAAATCATATCATTCAAAAATAAAGATCGCCATCTTCAACTGGAAAATAAGTGAATACAAACTTAGGTTATAAAATTCTTATCGTTTAATAAAAAGATTCATATCTTCCATAAAACGTAGAAAATAACCCTGAGCATAGAAAATTCTGCAAAAATATCTGTTGGAACTGTGAGATCGCCTTCTTCAACTTAAAATAGAAGACGACAAAATTAAGCTATAAAAATCATATCATTTAGTAAAAAGATCCATAACTTCCATAAAATAAAGAAAAATAGCACAGAGCTTAGAAAATCCGCAAAAATTTCCGTTAGAACCGGGAGATATCTGTGTTCAACTGAAAAATAAGAGAAGACAAAATTAGGCAATAAAAATCATGTCATTTAATATAAAGATTCTTATTTTTCATAAAATGTAGAAAATATCCAAGAGCTAAGAAAAATTTGAAAAAATATCCGTCGATACCGGGAGAGGGCCAAATTTAATGAAAAACAGAGAAGACAAAATTAGGCCAAAATATCATTTCATTTAATAAAATGATTGATATCTTCCAGCTAATACAGAAAAGAGTCCAGAGCTCAGAAAAATCCGTAAAAATATTCGTGTGAACTGGGGATCACCATCATCAACGGATAATCTAAGAGAAGACAAAAGTAGACAAAAAATCATATCATCTAATAAAACGATCGTTATCTTACAGAAAATATAGAAAATATCCCCGAGGTCAGAAAAATCCACAAAAATTTCTGTTGAAACCAGGAAACCGTCATTGTCAAGTGAAAAAAATAAGAGAAGACAAATGATGCTATAAAAATCATATCATTTAATAAATAGATCTATATTGACAATAAAATGTAGAAAATAGCATTGAGTTCAGAAAAATGCGCTAATATTTCCGTTTGAACCGGGAGATCTCCATCATCAAATGAAAAATAAGAGAAGACACAAATAGGCTAGAAAAATCATATCATTTAATAAAAAGATCTATATCCTGCAGAAAATCTAAATTATCAGCTAAAATGTCCGTTGGAACCGGGATATCCCCATCTTCAACTTAAAAATAAGAGAAGACAGAATTAGGCTACTGATACGACTATTTTGACCGGGTCCGGAGGAGCCAAGTCAACCACGACCAGTCAACCAGCCAAACTACGGCCTCGGGCTCCGGCCCAAGGATCTTACGGGTGGGTCGCGTTTCTCCACCCACGACGAAGGCCCAAGAGATTACCCGCTTCTGTAGTGGAGGAAATCGGGGCCCAAATCGAGGGAGCCTTCGCCAAATATGGCAGCCGATTTCATGGCCATGATTCACCAATGATGGCGGCCAATTCAATGTCATCACTCCACCTTCATGTCATTTATCCCTTCATAAAGCATGGCAATTATTGGGGTCAACATTCCCCATTAGCACGACCTCATCAATATCGGCCATGATGTCTCATCATGGCCCATTACTAGGGGATTCGCCTATATGAAGAGGGGGGATGCATCATCACCAAGGGGGCGATCAAGAACAATGGTATCGCATACAAACACTTTTACTCCTTCTTCCACCTCAATATTTCTCCTCCATAACTCGGCCCGAGGATCGGGTATCGGTCTCTCCGCGAGCCATACACGATCCCACCGAGCCCTTACACAGATCCGTTCTGACTTAGGCATCGGAGGGGAATTGGTCGGAACCAATGTCCGACCCCCCTGACGAGCTCTCTCGTCTATTCAGGTCCAGGAGATCCAGCGACGCCTAGGCTACCCCTTAGCGTACTTCCAACCGGAGCCGAGCGCCCTCGTCCCCGAGCTCGTTCGTCTCCTCCACCACGAGGACGTCGCTCTGCCGAGGCTACCCCTCGCCGAGCCGACGCAAGGATCCGCGCGTCCCGCAGCGAGCGACTCTGCCTTCAACCGATCCCGGAGGTTGTTATCTCGCCGAGGCTACCCCTCGGCCCGCCAAAGAACGGAGCCGTGCCTTTCCGCTCGAGCGAACGCGCCGTCGGTCGACCCCACCGGTCATCTCCGTCTCAAGCGACAGCCACGACAACTCGGGGGTCCCGCGCGTCCCCCTTCGACCGAGTTGACCACGCACCTTCCACACTATTAATGTGTTCTACTAAAAATAGTAGAAACATTTGGCGCCGTCTGTGGGATCGAGTCAGCACCTACGTCAATATACACACGAACGTTGGCTCGTTCTACCATCTCTTTCTCTATTTTTAAGAAGGATTATTATATTTGATTAAGCTAACGTATCATCGACAAATACGACAGTGTTTGATCGGCCTCTCTTCCACTTTATGTTTACTAAAGTGAACAGGCCTACAGCTCGGCAGTCATGTTGGAGAGGCTCTCCGTCAACTGCTACTCGAAGCCGTGAGGGTCATGCCTCCACCTCGTCAACGTCCTCGGCGAGGTGACCCGCCTCAACAGCGTGAGGATCCCGTGTTGTGCCTGCCATGTCATCTTCAAATTAAGGCGCAATCACGCCAAGCTAATTGCGGCGGTGAAGAAAACCCCAGATCCACGATTAGCTCCGGAGACCTCGGATCTTGCCTATATTCCATAGAATTTCGGCTTAGAATGCCGTGAAGCTGCTACCAAATGTCATGCTAAATTGAATCTGACATTCAATTGGTTTGAAGTGCCATGAATTTGCTGCCAAATGCCAGCCCGAATTGAATCTAACATTCAATTGATTTGAAAGGGACATTCAATTGGGTGGGGGGATGATCATCTTGCTGGCACTCTCCTCTCCCCTCAAATTGAATCCCTTCACCTGAGCGGGGGGAGTCAGGCGAAACTCATCATCGAGAAAATCGACCCTCCGATCGACCAAAAGGGAATGAGCATCAACCCAGGGGCATGTGACCCTCTTGTTGTCGAAGAGTACGCCTACGACCATCCTCCGGGTGAAAGACGACTTCTCCGGCCATACTCCGAGTCGACGAACCCCAACCCTCTGAACTTGCGTTCGACCGATGTGGTGTTGAATCCGACAAAGCTCGACCCCTGAGGTTTGATGTGGCTCTGCAGCAACCGGGGTGTCGATCCGAACTTGAGCATTCAAGGTTGAAGCTGATCTTCCATAGTCCAAGCCTCCAGGCTCGAAGCTGATTTCTCCGAGATCGAGACCGAGTATCTGGATGATGTTCGGTGAACAGAGCCTCCTTGGTCTAAGTTTCAACAACACTGCGGTGACTCCCTTGCAAACGTCGTCATCCTCGACAAAACAGGCTCAAACGAAATCACTATGACTTGCCAAACTGGCATTCTACGCCCCCCAGCACGCACAGAACTTCACCAGGTGCGTGATTCCAACCTCGGCGTCGGGCCAAGCTTCTTCCCCGTCGGTGTCACTATGGAGATCGGCATCACCAACTTCATCCTCCCCTTCATCCGCTCCGTCTCAGCTTGCTTCGTTGCTCCGGGCTGAAGCACGACCTCAGGGCCGAAATGGTGGGGGGCACGACATCCAGGGAAGAATTCCTGCTAACGGTGACCCTAGCCAGAGACATCAGAGTCGGAGACTTATGATCGGCCCAGCTCGCTTCAGACTGGGTCTTGATCAGTTGACGGTGGTGTCCGATCAGCCGAGCACTCCTCAGATCGAGTCCTCCTCTCGGAGCTCGCCCAATGGAGCCCACCTGACCTATAGCTTATTCGCATCGGCCTTCATGTGGTTGAACCCAGTTTCGCCTAACTCGGATGTCAGGCCGACGTCTTCAATAGAGACGTGGCTGACGCGCCGAATGGCTCTTCCTCGACATGATGACCCGATCAACCCGAAGCGGCATCAAGATCTATTGCCCGATCTCGGTGTCACAGTCGCCTTCAAAGGCCAAGCGACAGAATAGTGGCAATAGCAGGAATCATCGACGCGATCACGTCATGTTCTTTTGACCAAAGGCTACTCTACGGTATGTGATGTTGTTTGGCATATTGATGTTGTTAGATTTGGTGACCAGGGCTGCTTGGAGGGCACCTTGTTAAGACGGAAGCTTCTATCCGAGACGCACTGCTGGCTGAGTTGTCGACCTAAAACTCCCGTCTATCGATCCAAAGCTTCCGTAAGCTAAGATCGTCGAAGAGAACATCGATTCTCCGGTCCTCTGCAGGGATCGCCAGAAGGGTCTTCACCGCCTCAAGCTTGGCATCGGTAGGATCAAGGTCGGAAGAGGAGCAATGTTCGACGTATCGCTCGGGATCAGACCCTTGCCCTTTACCTCGCTCGAGTTGATTCTCGTTATCGCCACCGGATCTGACCCCGAACTCGACAGCGGGAAGAACCCATGCCCCCTTGCAAACGAAGATCTGCCGGTGAGCTGTCATGCATCCTAATGTTCGTGACCGTCTCATCGCCAAAAGGAGGCCGACCAGTCCAGGCCGAAGCAGAGGCCGACCAGTTCAGGCCGAGGCCGAGGCCGACCCCAGAGGAGGCTGACCAGTCCAGGCCGAGGCCAAGGCTGACCAGTTCAGGCCGAGGCCGAGGCCGACCTCAGAGGAGGCCGACCAGTCCAGGCCGAGGCCGAGGCTGACCAGTTCAGGCCGAGGCCGAGGCCGACCCCAGAGGAGGCCGACCAGTCCAGGCCGAGGCCAAGGCTGACCAGTGCAGGCTGAGGCCGAGGCCGACCCCAGAGGAGGCCGACCAGTCCAGGCCAAGGCCGACCCCTGAGGAGGCCGACCAGTTCAGGCCGAGGCCGAGGCTGACCCCAGAGGAGGCGGACCAGTCCAGTCCGAGTCCGAGGCCGACCAGTTCAGGCCGAGGCCGAGGCCGAAGCCGACCCAGTAAAAAGGTCAAACTGTCCTCTTCCCCCTTGATAATTAATTGTGTGCTATCAGACAACTACAAGAGCTTCCCTAACAATTCTCCTCTCTTAAACTTCTTGCGAGATGGTGATAAAAATCCACATCCTCCGGTTTCAACAAATGTCTCACAAAAAGCTTGTAGATAAGGCTGCCATGGTCGCGACAACGCCGGATCACACGGCGACCGGCATTGCGGCCTCGGCCAACTTGAGGGAGAGGCGCAAGGAGTGCGTCTAGATCCGGGGACGGGCCAAGAAGACGCGGGGCTACGAGTGGCCTGGCAAGGTCGCCAAGGAGAATGAGATCTTGATCGAGTTCAGAAAAGAGACAGCACCGATGACCCTCGCAAGCGTCGGGCTTAGCCCCGACTCGGCCTTCATCGATGGCCCTACCACCCTCTCTGGCCATTGTCTCGACGTCCGCCGTACCAACACCGTGCTGCCATCGCCAAACATATGGGCTGAGCTCACATCACTGTGCCGCCCCTGCCGAGTGACCTTGGTCGTACCGCCAAACAGACAAAAGCGGGAACCGGAGCGAGAGCAGGAGCTGGAGCAGGAGCAAGGATCCAGACAAAAGATGGAGCCGGAGCCGGAGCTGGAGCTGAAGTTGGAAATGGAACTGGAGCTGTGTCTAGATGAGGCCGACCCATCCAAGAGGAGGCCGACCACACCAGTTTAAACAACCCAGGAGAAGGCCGGCCAGACGAGTCCGACCACCTCGCCAAATATCAGAGTCTCAACGCCAAGCCACCTTGTCGAGCTTACAAAGTTATCCCCACTGTGACGGAGCTGTTGAACCAGCCGAGCATCCAGACCGCTCCTCCGATCGTGGCCAAGCCGATCTGGCCGAAGCACCCCCGTCCAAGTTCAAGCACCCAGATTGCTCCTCCGACCGTGCTGCTGGGTCCCCGCTTGCCGAACAACTCCTGCATCCACCGAGCTGGACGAAGCAGTGGCAGAGCGCCACCATGGAATCTTCGAAAGGCTTCACAAGGACTTCACCCTTTTCGTCGGCCATAAGTCGAGGGGCAGCTCCCTTCGCAACCGAACAAACAGATCGGTCAAAGGGCTGGGGGCAACCCCCCAGCAGGCCGAGCACTCCTTCGTCGGCCGTAAGCCGAGGGGCAACTCCCCTCGCCATCGAACGGATCTCCTTCGTCGGCCGTAAGCCGAGGGGCAACTCCCCTCGCCACCGAACGGATCTCCTTCGTCGGCCGTAAGCCGAGGGGCAACTCCCCTCGCCACCGAACGGATCTCCTTCGTCGGCCGTAAGCCGAGGGGCAACTCCCCTCGCCACCGAACGGATCTCCTTCGTCGGCCGTAAGCCGAGGGGCAACTCCCCTCGCCACCGAACGGATCTCCTTCGTCGGCCGTAAGCCGCGGGGCAACTCCCCTCGCCACCGAACGGATCTCCTTCGTCGGCTGTAAGCCGCGGGGCAACTCCCCTCGCCACCGAACGAATCTCGGACCGACGATCTATCGTCACTAGCCAACTCCGCAGGACAGACCAAATTCTACAGAAAGAGCAACTTCTTCCCCATTATACTACATCTCCCGACCTCCACCTCAACAATGGTAGAGCTCAGAAGATGGGGGCAATTGATACGACTATTTTGACCGGGTCCGGAGGTGCCAAGTCAACCACGACCAGTCAACCAGCCAAACTACGGCCTCGGGCTCCGGCCCAAGGATCTTACGGGCGGGTCGCGTTTCTCCACCCACGACGAAGGCCCAAGAGATTACCCGCTTCTGTAGTGGAGGAAATCGGGGCCCAAATCGAGGGAGCCTTCGCCAAATATGGCAACCGATTTCATGGCCATGATTCACCAATGATGGCAGCCAATTTCAATGTCATCACTCCACCTTCATGGCATTTATCCCTCCATAAAGCATGGCAATTATTGGGGTCAACATTCCCCATTAGCACGACCTCATCAATATCGGCCATGATGTCTCATCATGGCCCATTACTAGGGGATTCGCCTATATGAAGAGGGGGGATGCATCATCACCAAGGGTGCGATCAAGAACAATGGTATCGCATACAAACACTTTTACTCCTTCTTCCACCTCAATATTTCTCCTCCATAACTCGGCCCGAGGATCGGGTATCGGTCTCTCCGTGAGCCATACACGATCCCACCGAGCCCTTACACAGATCCGTTCTGACTTAGGCATCGGAGGGGAATTGGTCGGAACCAAGGTCCGACCCCCCTGACGAGCTCTCTCGTCTATTCAGGTCCAAGAGATCCAGCGACGCCTAGGCTACCCCTTAGCGTCCTTCCAACCGGAGCCGAGCGCCCTCGTCCCCGAGCTCGTTCGTCTCCTCCACCACGAGGACGTCGCTCTGCCGAGGCTACCCCTCGCCGAGCCGACGCAAGGATTCGCGCGTCCCGCAGCGAGCGACTCTGCCTTCAACCGATCCCGGAGGTTGTTATCTCGCCGAGGCTACCCCTCGGCCCGCTAAAGAACGGAGCCGCGCCTTTCCGCTCGAGCGAACGCACCGTCGGTCGACCCCACCGGTCATCTCCGTCTCAAGCGACAGCCACGACAACTCGGGGGTCCCGCGTGTCCCCCCTTCGACCGAGTTGACCACGCACCTTCCACACTATTAATGTGTTCTGCTAAAAATAGTAGAAACAGCTACAAAAATCATATAATGTAATAAAAATATCCACAAAATGTAGAAAATAATCACGAGCTCAGAAAAATCTGTAAAAATGTCCATTGGAACTGGGTGATCGTAATCTTCAACTGGAAAATAAGAGAAGGCAAAATTAGGCCAAAATATCATTTCATTTAATAAACCGATCCAAATCTTTGAGAAATGTGGAAAATAGGCCGTGGCTCAGAAAAATCCGCAAAAATGTCCGTTGGAACTGGGTGATCGCCATCTTCAAATGGAATATAAGAGAATACAAAATTAGGCCAAAAATCATATCATTTAATAAAAATATCGTCACTTCAATTGGAAAAAAAGAGAAGACAAATTTAGGACAGAACAATCATAACAATTAATAAAAAGATCTATATCTTTCATAAAATGTATAAAATAGCACCAAGATCAGAAAATGATATATAAAAATCTTTTTAGTTGAAGATGGCGATACCCCGGTTACAACAGACATTTTTATGAATGAAGATGGTGATTTTTCGGTTCCGAAGTTTGTCTTCTCTTATCTTTCAGTTGAAGATGGCGGTTTCCCAGTTCAAACAGGCATTTTCGGCCTAATTTTGTCTTCTTTGATATTATTTAATAAACCGATCCAAATATTTCAGAAAATGGAAGATATCCAGGTGCTCAAAAATATCAACAAAAATGTCTGTTTGAACTGGGAGATCGCCAACTTCAACTGGAAATTAAGGGAAGCCAAAATTAGGCCAAAAAATCGTATCATTTAATTAAACGTTTCATATATTCTAGAAACTATGGAAAATAGCCTGGAGCTTAGAAAAATCTGCAAAAATTTTCTTTGGGACCAAGAGAAGGCCATCTTCAACTAAAATATAAGAGAATACAAAAATTTCCTTTGGGATCAAGAGAAGGCCATCATATATTTTCGTTGAAGATGGCGATTTCCTGGTTTCAACGGACATTTTTGGCCTAATTTTGTCTTCTATGATATCATTTAATAAAACGATCTATATATTCCACAAAATAAGGAAAATATCCAGTATCTTAGAAATCTCTGCAAAATTGTCCATTTGGAATCGGGAGATCGCCAACTTCGACCGAAAATTTAGAGAAGACAAAATTAGGCCAAAAAATCATATCATTTAATAAAATGTTCCATAACTTCCAGAAAATGTGAAAAGTAGCCCAGAGCTCAGAAAATCCGCAAAAATTTCTCTTAGGACTTAGAGAATGCCATTTTCAACTGAAATACATGAGAAGACATAATTAGACCAAAAATCGTTGGAAACAGTAGATCGTCATACTCAGCTTAAAAATAATAGATGACAAACTTAAGCTATTAAAATCATATCTTTCAATAAAAATATGCATATCTTCCATAAAATAAATAAAATAGCATTGAGCTCAGAAAATCCGAAAAAAGGTTTGTTGGAACCGGGAGATCGCTATGTTCAACTGAAAAATAAGAGAAGACAAAATTTGGCAATAGAAATCAATCATTTAATATTAAGATTCTTATTTTCCATAAAATGTAGAAAATATCTCCAAGCTCAGAAAAATCCACAAAAATATCCGTCAGAACCGAGAGATCGCCAAATTTAACAAAAAAGAGAAGACAAAATTAGGCCAAAAATCATATCATTTAATGAACGATCGATATCATCCAAATAATACAAAAAATAGGCCATAGCTCAGAAAAATCTACAAAAATATCTGTTGGTTCGGAGAGATCACCTCATCAACAAAAAAAATAAGGGAAGAAAAAATTAGGCCAAAATATCATATTATTTAATAAAACGATCGATAACTTCCAAATTATACAGAAAATAGCCCCAAGTTTAGAACTATCTGCAGAAATATAAAATAAGAGAAGACCACATTAGGTTAAAAAAATCATATCATTTAATATAAAGATACATATCATATAGAAAGTGTAGAAAATAGCATAGAGCTCAAAGAAATTCGCACGAATGTCCGTTGGAACTGGGAGATCGCCACTTTCAACTTAAAAAAGAGAAGATAAAATTAGGCCAAAAATCATATCATTTCATAAAAAGATCCATATCTTACAAAAATATAGAAAAATAGCCACAAGATAAGAAAAATCTGCAAAAATATCGGTTGCAACATGGAGATCGCCATCTTCAACTAAAAAAGTAGTTGATAAACATAGGCTATAAAAATCATATTATTTAATAAAAAGTTCGATATTTTCCATAAAATGTTGAAAATAGCATCGAGCTCAAAAAATATGTAAAATTGTCTGTTAGAACTGGGAGATCTCCATCTTCAACTGAAAAATGAGAGAAGACAAATTTAGGCTATAAAATCATATCATTTAATTTAAAAGATCCATAACTTTACGAAAAATTTTGAAAATAGCCTAGAGCCCAGAAAAATCTGCAAAAATGTTCATTGGAACTGTGAGATTGCATCTTTAACTGAAAAGGAAGAGAAGAAAAAAGTAGGCCAAAAAATCATATCATTTAATAAAAATATTCGGAACTTCCCGAAAATGTAGAAAAATAGCCCAAGCTCAGAAAATTCCGCAAAAATGTTCGTTTGGACCGGAGATTGCCATCTTCAACTGAATAATAAAATAACAAAATATCATGTTATATCATATCATTTAATATAAACATGCATATCATACAGAAAATGTAGAAAATAGATCGGAGCTCAGAAAAATCCACAAAAATGTACATTGGAACTTGGAGATCGCCATCTTGAACAGAAAAAATAAAAGAAGCCAAAATTCATATCATTTAATAAAAGATACATATCTTCCATAAAATGTAGAAAATAGTCTCGATCTCAGAAAAATCTGCACAAATGTCCCTTGGAACTAGGAGATCTCCATATTCAACTAAAAAGAGTAGACAAAATTTGGCCAAAAATCATATCGTTTAATAAAAAGGTTCATGTCTCTCAGAAAATGTACAAAAAAGCCCCAAGCTAATAAAAATCTGCAAA
>JAULAV010008954.1:0-20490 GCA_030789695.1 Scilla litardierei
TCCTCATTCGACCTCTTTTCCCTACAATGCCTGTGAAATCCGTGCGAGCCTCAGAAATCGTTAACTGTGGCAATTTCTAGTGTATTGTACCCGTGAGCAGATTTTTATTGTTTTCATGTGGAAAGTAATGGTGATACTATGATGATTTCGTGAGAGCCAAGATTTCGGTCGTTTGATGTCCGGATTGGCCTATAGGGACTGTCAGAAATAGTAAAAATGCTTCAAACCCCAATAATCGCTGCAATCGCGTGGTTATTATACCAATCGAAATCTCATAGGAAGTCATGATAACTACCTCCTATTCACATAGAAACCATGAACACTCCTCATTTGGCATCTTATTTTCCCACAACGTTTGCTAAATCCCAACGCGTCCTAGAAATCGTTAACCATGGCAAATGTATATGATTGAACCCGTGAGTGAATTCTTATAGTTTTTCCAAGGAAAGCAATGGTGATGCATTATCTATGTCGTAGGAGCCAAGATTTCAGTTGTTTAATACCCGGATTGGCCCATAGCTTGGGTTGCCAGAAATAATAAAATGCTTCAACCCCGCTATTTACAATAACCGTGGGGTTATCCAATCGAAATCTCATGGTAAATCATGAAAAATAGCTTCTCTTCACATGGAAACAACGGACGCTCCTCATTTGGACTCTTTTTTATCCCAAACGCATGCGAAATCAGTGTGAGTCCCAGAAATCGTTAACCGTGGCAATTGATTTTGTATTGAACACATAAGTAAATCATTATAGATTTCTCATGGAAAGCGATGATGATGCACTTTCGATGTTGTAGGAGCCAAGCTTTCGGTCGTTTAAAGCCCAGATTTGATAACTACGACTGCCAGAAATAGTAAAATGCTTCAACCCCGCTATTCGCAGCAACCGGGGGTTATCCCAATCGAAATCAAATGGGAATTTATGTAAACTACCTCATCTTCACATAGAAACCCCGAACGCTCCTCATTTGCCCTCTTTTTTTAGGCAAAACGCTTGCAAAATCCGTGCGAGACCAAGAAATCGTTAATTATGACAATTTCTTGTGTACTGAATCCGTGAGTGGATTCATATTGTTTTCCCTTGGAGAGCAATGGTGATGCGCAATCAATGTTGTAGGCGCCAAGCTTTCTGTTGTTTGACGCCCGGAGCGGCTGATGAATAGGGCTACCAGAAATAGTAAAATGCTTCAACTCCGCTATTCGTAGCAACTGTGGGGTTATCCCAATCAAAATATTATGGAAAATCATGTTAACTATCCCTTCTTTACACAGAAACCACGAACGCTCCTCATTTGGTCTCTTTTTTTTACCCAAAACGCCTGTGAAATCCATGCGAGTCCTTGAAATCGTTAACTGTAAAAATTGCTTGTGTCTTGAACCCATGAGTAGATGCATATTTTTTTCCATGGAAAGCGATGGTGATGCACTATCGATGTTGTAGGAGCCAAGGTTTCGGTCGTTTGACGCTCGGATTGGCAGATAGCTGGGGCTGCCAGAAATAGTAAATTACTTCAACCCTGCTATTCATAGCATCCGTGGGGTTATCCCAAAGACGTTATTGAGAGGGCCAAAGACGCTACAAAATCTCTTCATAAGTAGGCTCCTTAATCATCAAGGGCGGCCACACTTCCATGAGAGCTATGAGAAGCCTAAAAAGGAAGAAAGGAACTACCTTGATTAGGTTGAACAGTCGCCGGAGGAAGCAAGAGCAGACGCAGACTTTCAAAATCTTGAAGTCGAAGCAAGTAAATCTCTCTTGCTTTTTTCCTTTCTCCATTCATTTTTAAGGAGATTACGCCAGACCGAAGGACACCCGTTCGATGAACCCGTGTTCAAGCTTATTAAGTCACGACGAGGATCAAATTTGAAGACGAAAGTTTCGACGGCATAAATCAAATCTTCTGCTGCGACTACCGTTCCCATTTAATGAGGTTTCACATCATTCGACCCCAATTAAATTCTTTTGGAGAATGAATGATGGGGGCTATTGTTGATACCCGTGTATGGCCCACGAAGCAGGGAGCAATTATCGAAATCCATTGGAAAGACTAAGACTTGGACCATTAACCTAATCCCAGCCAGCATAGGCGAGTCAACAAGGATCTGGGTTGCATACGAGCTAAGGACAGATTCTGAGGGAATTGTGAGTTGGTGAGATTATCAAGAGTGTATATTTTTTTCTTTCACTAACATGGCATGAAATATAAAAGATACTACACACAACATGGAGAATCATTTTTTCAAATGCATGCATTGGTGAGCCATCTTGAGAGATTGTTTGACAGAAAGCTAGAACGAATCCATGATCAAATAGAGAATCAAGCTTCTACACAACAAAATCCTCCAAACAATCAAGAACAACCTCATGGAGATACGTGAAGCCAAGTTGATGGGGATGAATTTGAAGATCACCAGACAAGAAGAAGGAGATTTCATCGTGATGAACAAATGAGACATTGAAACCAAGGTGATGTGTGACAGGTAATGGAATGTATGGAGTTCAGAATTGAAGAATAGAACGGAGGATATAGATCTAAGATAAAGGCTATGCCACCACTCAAGATCAGGAAATGGAGTTCACCACAACTAAGATTGAAGGCCAGGCCACCCTCCCAATTGATAAAGAACTCACTTGTCTCACCACTAACCTTCCCACAGTTAGATAAAGAAAACAAAGATTAACATCAAGTTTTGAAAGAACTTGCAACTTCAGAATTTTCATTCAACAAAAACTGATCTTTTGAGTTACAAGGGCTCTCTTTTAAAAAATAAATACAACATTGAAAATGACATACATCAGCATTTAATAGCCAACAACTTTCAAAGCTAATTACACAACTTACTAGGCTACACTTACCAGACATTGAATTGGCAACAACTTACTAGACATTGAATAGGCTACACTTTACTACGCTACAACTTTCTAGACATTGAATAGGCTACAACTTACGAGGTATTGAATGCTGGAAAAGTAAATGCTATTGTTGAATTCCAAGGCCAAAAGTCTTCAAAATTCGGCCAAACCATTCAGCTCCCACTTTATTTGAAATCTGAATCTTCATTTGAGTTTAGATGCCAAAATAATCACTTTCCAACATAGTTGACCCATTAAGGAAGCCAACTATGCAAACCTTGGCTCAAAACAGCTTGAGGACTAACCTGAAATTTAGAGCTAAAGTTGGAGTTCGAAATTTCTTTGATGTCACTTGCTAACATCATCAGATTAGTCAAGTTTGCCCCTGCATAATTCTCCCCTCCTTGATTGGGATTTGCCCTCAAATCCTCAACATCTTCATTTTCAGGCAAGAATGGAGTTAAATCACCAATATTGAAAGTGACAGAAATATTGGTTTCTCCAATACAGGCAAGAATGGAGTTAAATCACCAATATTGGTTTCTCCAGGCAATTCATCAAGCTTGTATGCATTACTTCCAACCTTCTCAACAATTTTGAAAGGGCCATCACCACGAGCCATGAGCTTGTTCTTCCTTCGAATGAGAAAACTTCCTTCCTTAAATGAAGCCAAACCAGATCACCAGGCTTAAATTCAAGGGAGTTGTGATGCTTGTTAGCCTTTTGCTTGTACAATTCATTCACCCTTTCAATTATGGTCTTCACTTGTTCATGGAGCTTTTTCATTTCTTTGGCACCATGTTCAGCTTCAAAACTCACTTGGGACTCAATAGGAAGTGGGATCAGATCAATGGGAGTAAGAGGGTTCACTCCATACTTCACTTCAAATGGAGACTTTCCTGTTGCATAAGATGGAGCTCCGGTGTATGCAAATTCAGCATGGAAAAATTTGTTATCCCAATCTTTGAGATTTTTACCCGCCAAACTTCTAAGAAGAGTTGAGAGTGTTTTATTTGTCACCTCTGTTTGTCCATCAGTTTTAGGATGGTAGGAAGTACTGAACAAGAGCTTTGCCCCCAATAATTTCCACAAGCATCTCCAAAAATGACGTAAAAACATAGAATCTCTATCACTTACAATGGTCTTTGGAACTCCATGAAGCTTGAGAATTTCTTTGAAATAGAGATCATCAACATGGGAAGCATCATCTGATTTCGTGCATGCGATGAAATGAGCCATTTTTGAAAAAAGATCAACAACTACTATGATAGCATCTTTTCCTCTTTGATTTCTTGGTAGTGCCACAATAAAATCCATGCTCACATCTTCCCAAGGCTGATTTAGAACAGGCAGAGGAGTATACATTCCTTCATGAAATTGACTCTTAGCTTTATGACAATTAGAGTATATCTTGAAACAACATTATGGATATCACCAGCTATCTTAGGCCAATAAAAGTGTTCTTGCAAAATGTCAAGTGCCTTGTTGATGCCAAAATGACCAGCAACAACTCCACCATGGGTTTCTTTCACCAAGAGATCACGCATTGAACTTTTGGAAATGCACAACTTGTTGTTCTTGAAAAGAAAACCTCCCTGAATCACATAAGGGCCTGAAAGAGCAGCTCTTTCTTCCTCAAAGAATTGAGAAAAGTCTGGATTATCCTTGAAAAGAGTTTTAATAAAATAAAAACCAAGAATTTTAGCTTCAACAATAGATAGAAGAGAATACCACCCTGAAAGTGCATCAGCTACAACATTGGTTATTCCAGATTTATACTTTGAAACAAATGAGATGGAGTGAAGAAACTCAACCCATTTAGCATGCCTTTGATTCAATTTGTTCTGTCCATTAATAAACTTGAGTGCTTGATGATCAGAATGCAGAACAAATTGCTTAGGGCGAAGATAATGACTCCAATGTCAAGAGCTTTGACAATGGCATAGAACTCCTTATCACAAGTGTTGTAATTCCTCCTTGGGCCATTCAAATTCTCACTGAAATAAGCTATGTGACGTTGAGATTGCACCGGAATTACCCCAATACCTACTCCACTTGTATCACACTCCACTTCAAAGAGATCATCAAAATTGGACAAGGCCAAAATTGGAGCTTCACAAAGTTTCGTCTTAATGGATTCAAAGGCATTATGAGTAACCTTAGTCCATTCAAAAGAACCTTTCCTTATGCATTCGGTTTATAAAAAGATAAGGAATTATAATGATGCAAGGTCATGGAAACTTCTTACTTCAGACACCCTCAACTTTGGATTGATCAACATAAATACCATCCTTTGAAACGACATATCCAAGGAAAACAACAATATGAGTGAAGAATTCTGGAGGCAGACCAGGTTTTTGATCATCCGGGAACACATCTTGAAATTGCTCAATTAATGGTTGCACTGAAAGATGTAATGGTTCTTCATTCATGCCTGAACTTTCAATCTTCCAAAGTGCTTCCTTAGCTTTTGGAATGGACATGTCTACAACATAAGTAAAGCCAGTAGGAAGGAATGAAATTGGAAGAATTATACCTTCCCCCTTATGTTCGAGATTGCTCTCCAAGTTGTTAATTTTGCAATCTGAATTGTAATTATTGTTCTCCATCCAAGAGGCTTCTTGATCCGTCTCAAATTGAAAAGCCTTCTTGAGGCCAAGAGTTTCTGCCTCAACTTCAGATTCAACAAATTCATCTTTATCAAACATAGTTTCAATTATAGTTACCTCTTCTTTTTCTCACTGCACATCCAAATATTGACCAACAAGAAATTCTTCAACTGAACATTCTTCATTATCTTTTGTTGTGGTTTCCTCGCTAATATTTTCCTTATCATAAATGGGCTCTCCTAGATCTTCAAAAAATTTTTTGTCAAAACACTCATTGAATTCAAAGATGACATTCATGATGCTCATATCTTCAGATTTAAAAGAATAAGAGTCACCTTAAGAGAACTCACTCTCAAAGAAATTTGGATGCTTACTTGCTGGAAGAAATCTTTTATCCATGAGCCTTTTCAGTTTGATCCAAGACTTGAGCTTCCTCTTGCCTTTTAGTTTTCTCTCCATCTGCAAGTTGTCAAACAAGAAGGATGCATACCTTTTGATCTTGAGGCTTTCAACTTTGAAGCCTTTCTCATCATTATAACCTTTGGCTTCGAATATTTGCTCAATAGAATGAACCCACTCCAAATATACATCTGGATTCAAACTTCCATCGAAATCTGGTGGACCTATCTTCACATCTTTGAAATCAACTTTGGGGGGCCTTCTATGATGAACTTGATGAATTGAATCTTCAGATGAAGATCCTGCATCATTAGAGTCTGAATTAGATAAGGAAGAGGTGCCATGAGTGCTCATTAAGTTCCTCCTACTTATGATTCCTTCTTTGGCCTAGTTGAGCAATGGCTCGGTGTATTTCTGCAATCTGGCCTCTTAATTCAGTAAGCTCGCTATCGCGCCGCAGATTTTGAGCTTGCTCAAGGGTCATATTTCTGGGAATTTCATACATACTTTAGGCTTGAAAAGGGTATATTTAGGCTTATGAAAGTGTTTAGGATAGAATAGAATGGAGATTCAGCTGAATGGAGAAGAAAAGATAACAGCAAAAGGGAAGAACACCTGATCTTAAGCTCTGATACCAAGTTGATGCGTGGGGTAATGGAATGTATGTAGTTCAGAATTGAAGAATAGAACGGAGGATAGAGATCTGAGATAAAGGCTATGCCACCACTCAAGATCATGAAATGGAGTTCACCACAACCGAGATTAAAGGCCAGGCCACCCTCCCAATAGATAAAGAACCCACTTGTCTCACCACTAACCTTCCCACAGTTAGATAAAGAAAACAAAGATTAACATCAAGTTTTGAAAGAACTTGCAACTTCAGAATTTTCATTCAACAAAAACTGATCTTTTGAGTTACAAGGGCTCTCTTTTAAAAAATAAATACAACATTGAAAATGACATACATCAGTATTTAATAGCCAACAACTTTCAAGGCTGATTACACAACTTACTAGGCTACAACTTACTAGACATTGAATAGGCTTCAATTTACTAGACATTGAATATGCTACACTTCACTAGGCTACAACTTTCTAGACATTGAATAGGCTACAACTTACGAGGCATTGAATGCTGAAAAAGTAAATGATATTGTTGAATTCCAAGGCCAAAAGTCTTCGAAATTCGTACAAACCCTTCAGCTCCAACTTTATTTGAAATCTGAATCTTCATTTTTGAGTTTAGTTGCCAAAATAATCACTTTCCAACATAATTGACCCATTAATGAAGCCAACTAAGCAAAACTTGGCCCAAAACAGCTTGAGGACTAACAAAAATTTAGAGCTAAAGTTGAGCTCGAACGTTCTTTGATGTCACTTGCTAACATCATCAGATTAGTCATGTTTGCCCCTGGATCACAAGGTGATGTGAAACAAGAGAGGTGGCCCGATCTTCATGGCGTAGGATGTTCAAGAAACTCAAAGACAAACTTAAAAGAAGGATATGAGCATCACACTCTAGAATAGTTGAAAGGAAATATAGGGAGTGATAAGCTCTAGATAAGGATGGTTCACTGACCTGACAAACGCAAATAGCCAACCAACATTGTAAAGAACGTGACCTGCTACTTAGACCACTTGCCCAACCACGAACACGAGTTTAACCAATCCACATAACAACGCACTTGGGTTGAAGCACGAATTGGGGGCTTTTGCAGATTTGGTTCACCAATCTTAAAAGGAAGATTGACAATGCAAGGTTCCACAAGAGCAAAAGAAGATAGAAACTCACACAAAATGAGAGAACACTCAAATTCTGAATTGATAATCTGATTGATGCCTGTTACAAAGGATTACATGCTCTATTTACAAGTAGAGCTTTGGAAACTAAAAAGACTCTTTAAAAGACACTAATTAAAGACCACTAATGGCTCTTGATCTCCCCATGCATTCAGAGTTAATAGTATGACTCTTGATCTCTTCCATGAATTCAGATCTTAATGGTATGACTCTTCATCTCCCCATTAATTCAGAATTAATGGTATGACTCTTTATCTCTCCATGAATTCAGAATTAATGGTATGACTCTTCATCTCTTCATGAATTCAGAATTAATGGTTGCACATGACTCTTGATATTCCCCCATAAATTCTGAAGTTTGATTGCAAATGACTCTTCTTATTCTCCAAATAATTCAGAATTATCCTATTTTGGGCCTTTATTTTCTTGGGCTTGGATTAGCAAGATTAAGGCCTGATTTGCTTCTTTTTTAGCACAACTTTCTTGGGTCAGCAATGCTTCTACTTAGGCCCCAATTGCATCTTGCATTCTTTTTTAGTTTTCCTCTTGTCATTGGGCCTTCACTTAAATTAGGTCTTCTGTTTGTAATTTGATGGGCTGGTTCACATCATCCTCCCCCTCTTGAAAAGGAGTCGTCCTCGACTCTTCAACATCTGCACTAAAATAAGGAGATATGTCAGAAACATTAAAAGTAGCGCTCACACCATACTCACCTGGTAGTTGAAGCTTGTAAGCATTATCATTGATTCTCTCAAGGACTCTAAAAGGTCCATCCCCCCTAGGCATGAGTTTGGACTTCCTTTTTATCAGGAAACTCTTTACTAAGATGTAGCCACACCAAATCTCCAGGCTTATAAATCATCCGCTTTATTCCTTTGTTAGCTTGATCAGCATACTTTTGAGTCATTCTTTCGATATTCTAATGTGATTTTTCATGGATTTGTTTGACAAATTCAGCACGCTTATTTCCATCCATATTTGCTCTTTCCTGCAAAGGTAGAGGAATCAAGTGCACCAAAACTCTATATTTGAAACCGAAAAATACTCTATATTTTATCCTCATAGTCCATCAAAACTTCCCGAAATCCTTGCGAGACCCAGAAATCAGAGATGTGTGCTATTTGCTATGTTTTGAATCCAAGAGTAAATTCGTATAGTTTTGCTGTAGAAAACGATGGTGACGCACTATTTGAAGCCCATGAACAAAGATTTCGATCGTTTGAGGCCGAGAATGCACTCCTTCATTCATTAGGGTGAGCTAGGGCAGCCAAAAACCGAAAAATACTACAAACATGCTATTTTGGAAAACTGTTGAGCAATTCCAATTTAAATTACTTGGGAATAGAGGAAACAAAATCCACTCCGCAGACAAGCAACATTTACTCTCACATTTGTCCTCATATTTCTCAAAAACACCCACGTATTTTGGAAGAGTCCCAGAAATCAGAGACGGATACCATTGCTTCTGTTTTGAATTCAAGTGTAAATTCTTATAGTTTTTCGGTAGAAAACGATGGTGACGCACAATCAAAAGCTCAGGAAAGAGGATTTCGATCGTTTGACGCCTATAATGCATTCCTTCATCTATTAGAGTGAGCTAGGATAGCCAGAAACCGAAAAATGCTTCAAACCATCTATTTTGGACAACCGTTGGGAAATGCCAATTTTAATTTCGTGGAAATAGAGGAAACAACATCCACTCCACATAGACTCAATGTTTACTCTCCATTTGTCCTCTTATTCATCGAAAACTCCCGCGAAATCCGTGCGAGTCCCAAAATTCAGAGACATGTGCAATTTCTTGTGTTTTGAATACAAGAGTAAAGTCTTGCAATTTTTCGGTGGAAAACGATGGTGACCCACTATTGGAAGCTCGGGAAAGAATATTTCGATCGTTTGAGGCCTAGAATGCCATCCTTCATCTATTAAAGTGAGCTAGGGCAGCCAGAAACCAAAAAATGCATCAAACCTGCTATTTTGGACAACCGTTGGGCAATTCCACTTGAAATTTCATGGGAATAGAGGAAACAACATCTTCTCCCCCATAGAAACAACCTATACTCTCCATTTGACCTCATTCCTCCAAAACTCCCACGAAATCTGTGCTAGTCCCCAAAATCAAAGACGGGTGCAATTGTTTGCGTTTTGAATCCAAGAGTAAATTCGTGTAGTTTTTCTGTAGGAAACGATGGTGACGCACTATCAGAATTTATAGAACGAAGATTTCGATCGTTTGAGGCCTAGAATGCCCTCCTTAATCCATTAGAGTGAACTGGGCATCCAGAAATCGAAAAACACTTATAACGTGTTATTTTGGACAAACGATGGGCAATTCCAATGGAAATTTCGTCAAAAATGGGAAAACTACCTCATCTCCACGTAGAAACAACGGTTGCTCTCCATTTTTCACAATATTTCTCCAAAACTCCTATGAAATTCGTGCGAGTTAATTCTAGAGTCGGGTGCAATAGCTTGCGTTTTGAATCCAAGAGTTAATTCTTGCAAGTTTTTGGTAGGAAACGATGGTGACGCACAATTGGAAGCTCAAGAACGAATAGTTTGTATTGTTTGAGACCTAAAATGCCCTCCTTCATCTATTAGAGTGAGCTAGGGCTGTCAGAAATCGAAAAATGCTTCAGACCTTCAATTTTGGGCAACCGTTGAGCAATTGCAATTGTAATTTCGTGGGAATAAAGAAAACAACCTCCTCTCTGCTTTGAAACAACTTTTACTCTGTATTTATCCTTATAGTCTGCCAAAACTCTCACAAAATCCATGCGAGTCCCAGATATCAGAGACGGGTGCATTTGCTTGTGTTTTGAATCCAAGTGTAAATTCTTGTCGTTTTTGGTAGAAAACGATGATGACGCACTATCAAAAGCTCAGGAACAAATGTTTCGATCGTTTGGGGGCCTAGAATGCACTAATTCATCCAATAGAGTCCCAAATTTGCCAGAAACCGATGAATGCTTCAAACCATCTATTTTGGGCAACCATTTGGTAATTCCAATTGAAATGTCTTGGGACTAGAGAGTAAACCACCTTCTCTCCCAATAGAAACAATATTTACTCTCCATTTGTCCTCATATTCCTCCAAAACTCCCAAGAAATCCGTGTGAGTTCCAAAAATCAGAGACGTGTGCAATTGCTTGTGTTTTGAATCCAAGAGTAAATTCGTGTAGTTTTTCTATAAAAAACGATGGTGACGCACTATCTGAAGCTCAGGAATGAAGATTTCAGTCGTTTGAGGCATAGAATGCCCTCCTTAATCCATTAGAGTGAGCTAGTGTAGCCAGAAATCGAAAAACACTTCAAACGGGTTATTTTGGACAACCGCATGGCAATTCTAATTGACATTTCGTCAAAATTTGTAAAACTTCCTCCTCTCCATGCAAAGACAATGTTTAGTCTCCATTTGTCCTTATATTTCTCCAAATCTCCCACAAAATCCGTGCGAGTCCCAAAAATCAGAGATGGGTGCAATAACTTGTGTTTTGAATCCAAGAGTTTATTCTTTTTTTAGTAGAAAACGATGGTGACGTACAATTGGAAGCTTAGGAACAAATATTTCGATCGTTTGAGACCTAAAATGCCCTCCTTCATTTACTAGACTGAGCTAGGGCAGCCTGAAATCGAAAAATGCTTCAAACCTTCAAATTTGGGAAACCGTTGGGCAATTGAAATTTGAAATTTCGTGGGAATAAAGAAAACAACCTCTCTCTTCCTTGAAACAACTTTTACTCTATATTTATCCTCATAGTCTGCCAAAACTCCCACAAAATCCTTGCGAGTCCCAGTAATCAGAGACGGGAGCACTGGCTTGTGTTTTGAATCCAAGTGTAAATTCTTGTCGTTTTTTGGTAGAAAACGATGATGACGCACTATTGAAAGCTCAAGAACAAAGGTTTCGATCGTTTGGGGCCTAGAATGCACTACTTCATCCATTAAAGTGAGCTAGAGCAGCCAAAATCCGATAAATGCTTCAAACCATCTATTTTGGGCAACCGTTTGGTAATTGCAATTGAAATGTCTTGGGACTAGAGAGTAAACCACCTTCTCTCCCAATAGAAACAACATTTACTCTCAATTTGTCCTCATATTCCCACGAAATCCATGCCAGTCCCAAAAATCAGAGACGTGTGCAATTGCTTGTGTTTTGAATCCAAGAGTAAATTCGTGTAGTTTTTTTGTAGAAAACGATGGTGACGCACTATCGGAAGCTCAATTGTGTTTGAATCCAAGAGTAAATTCGTGTAGTTTTCCGTAGAAAACGATGGTAACGCACTATTGGAAGCTCCAGATCGAAGATTTCAATTGTTTGAAGCCTATGCCCTCATTCATCCATTAGAGTGAGCTAGGGCAGCCAAAATCGAAAAACACTTCACGTGTTATTTTGGACAACATCAGGGCAATTCCAATTGAAATTTCGTCAAAATTAGGAAAACTTCCTCCTCTTCACGTAGAAACAATGTTTACTCTCTGTTTGTCCTCATATTTCTCTAAAACTCCCCCAAAATCCGTGCGATTCCCAGAAATCAAAGACGTGTGCAATAACTAGTGTTTTGGTTCCAAGAGTTTATTATTACAGTTTTTTGGTAGAAAACGATGGTGACGCACTATCGGAAGCTCAGGAACGAATATTTCGATTGTTTGAGACCTAACATGCCCTCCTTCATCTATTAGAGTGAGCTAGGGCAGCCAGAAATCGAAAAATGCTTCAAACCTTCAATTTTGGACAACCGTTGGGCAATTGCTATTGAAATTTCGTGGGAATAAAGAAAACAACCTCCTCTCTGCCTTGAAACAATGTTTACGCTATATTTATCCTCATAGTCCGCCAAAACTCCCACGAAATCTTTGCGAGCACCAGAAATTAGAGATGGGTACACTTGCTTGTGTTTTGAATTCAAGAGTAAATTCTTGTCGTTTTTCGGTAGAAAACGATGATGATGTACTATCGAAAGCTCAGGAATGAAGATTTCGATCGTTTGAGGCCTAGAATACACTACTTCCTCCATTAGAGTGAGCTAGGGCAGCCAGAAATTGAAAAATGTTTCAAACCAGCTATTTTGGGCAACCGTTTTGTAATTACAATTGAAATGGCTTGGGACTTGAGAGTAAACAGCCTTCTCTCCCCCTAGAAACAATATTTGCTCTCTATTTATCCTTATAGTCTGCCAAAACTCCCAGAAATCCGTGTGAGTCTAAAAAATCAGAGACGTGTGCAATTGCTTGTTTTTTGAATCCAAAAATAAATTCGTGTAGTTTTTCTGCGGAAAACGATGGCGACGCACTATCTGAAGCTCAGGAACGAAGATTTCGATCGTTTGAGGCCTAGAATGCACTCATTTATCCATTAGAGTGAGCTAGGGCTGTCAGAAATCGAAAAATGCTTCAAACCTTCGATTTTGGGTAACCACTGGGCAACTGCAATTGAAGTTTCATGGGAATAAAGAAAATAACATTCTCTCTGTATTGAAACAATGTTTGCTCTATTTTATCCTCATAGTCTGCCAAAACTCCCATGAAATCGTCGTGAGTCCCAGTTATCAGAGACGGATGCAATTGCTTGTGTTTTGAATCAAAGAGATAATTCTTATAGTTTTTCAGTTGAAATAGATGGTGACACACAATCGGAAGCTCAGTAATGAATAGTTTGTTAGGGCAGCCAGAAACCGAAAAATGCTTCAAACCATCTATTTTGGACAACCGTTGGGCAATGCCAATTGAAATTTCATGGGAATAGAGGAAACAACCTCCACTCCACATATAAACATTGTTTACTCTACATTTGTCGTCATATTCGTCCCAAACTCCCACGAAATCCGTGCGAGTCAGAGGCCCAAAATCAAAAGCTCAGGAAAGAAGATTTCGATCTTTTGAGGCCCAGAATGCCCCCCCTTCATCCATTAGAGTGAGGTAAGGCAGCCAGGAACCAAAAAAATACTTCAAACCATCGATTTTGGACAACCGTTGGGCAATGCCAATTGAAATTTCATGGGAATAGAGAAAACAACATCCACTCCGCTTAGAAACAATGTTTACTCTCCATTTGTCCTCATATTCTTCCAAACTCTCACGAAATCCGTGCGAGTCCCAAAAATCAAAGACATGTGCAATTTCTTGTGTTTTGAATCCAAGAGTAAATTCTGGCAGTTTTCGGTAGAAATGGTGGTGATCCACTATCGGAAAGTCAGGAAAAAAGATTTCAATCGTTTCAGGTCTAGAATGCCCCCCTTCATAAATTAAAGTGAGCTATGGCAGCCAGAAAACAAAAAATGCATCAAACCTGCTATTTTGGGCAACAGTTGGGCAATTCTAATTGAAATATCAAGGAAATAGAAGAAACGACCTCCTCTCCCCATAGAAACAATGTTTACCCTCCATTTGACCACATTCCTCCAAAACTCCCACGAAATCGGTGCGGGTCCATGAAATCAGAGACGGGTGCAATTGCTTGTGTTTTGAATTCAAGAGTAAATTCGTATAGTTTTTCTATAGAAAACGATGGTGACGCACTATCGAATGCTCCGGAACGATGTTTATTCTATATTTATCGTCATAGTCTGCCAAAACTCCCATGAAATCATCACGAGTCCCAGAAATCGGAGACTGGTCAAATTGCTTGTATTTTGAATCCAAGAGTTAATTCTTACAGTTTTCGGTTGAAAACGATAGTGACGAACAATCAGAAGCTCAGGAACGAATATTTCGATTGTTTGGGGCCTAGAATGCCCTCCTTCATCTATTAGAGTGAGCTAGGGCAGCCAGAAATCGAAAAATGCTTCAAACCTTCAATTTTGGGCAACCGTGTGGGCAATTGCAAAGGAAATTTCGTGGGAATAAAGAAAACAACCTCCTCTCTGCCTTGAAACAACGTTTACTCTATCTTTATCCTCATAGTCTGCCAAAACTCCCACGAAATTCGGGCGAGTCCCAAAAATCCGAGACGTGTGCTATTGCATGTGTTTTGAATGTAAGAGTAAATTCATGTAGTTTTCCGGTAGAAAACGATGGGGACACACTATCTGAAGCTCAGGAACGAAGATTTCGATCGTTTGTGGCATAGAATGCACTCCTTCATCCATTACAGTGAGCTAGGGCAGCCAGAAACCGAAAAAAAATACTTCAAACCTACTATTTTGGGAAACCGTTGGGCAATTCCAATTAAAATTACATGGAAATAGAGGAAACAACATCCACTCCGTAGACATGCAACATTTACTCTCCATTTGTCCTCATATTCCCCCCAACACTCCCACGAATTACGTGCGAGTCCCAGAAATCAGATATGGGTGCCATTGCTTGTGTTTTGAATCTAAGAGTAAATTCTTGTAATTTTTCGGTAGAAAACAATGGTGTCGCACAATCGAAAGCTCCTTAAATAGGATTTCGATTGTTTGATATAATACCCACCTTCATCCATTAGAGTGAACTAAGGTAACCAGAAACTGAAAAATGCTTCAAACCATTTATTTTGGACAACCGTTGGGCAAATGCCAATTGAAATTTTGTGTGAATAGAGGACACAACCCTCACTCTGAATAGAAACAATGTTTACTCCCCATTTGGCTTCATATTCCTCCAAAACTCCCACAAAATCTGTGCGAGTCCCAAAAATCAGAGACATGTGCAATTTCTTGTGTTTTGAATCCAAGAGTAAATTCTTGCAGTTTTTCCATAGAAAACAATGGTGACCCACTAACGGAAGTTCGGGAAAGAAGATTTCCATCGTTTGAGGCCTAGAATGCCCTCCTTCATCCATTTAAGTGATTTAGGGAAGCCAGAACAGAAAATGAATCAAACATGATACTTTGGGCAACCATTGGGCAATTCCAATTGAAATTTCATGGGAATAGAAGAAACCACCTCCTTTCCCCCATAGTAACAATGTTTACCGTCCATTTGACCACATTCCTCCAAAACTCTAACAATATCAATGCGAGTCCCAGAAATCAGAGACTGGTGCAATTGCTTGTGTTTTGAATCTATGAGTAAAATCGTGTAGTTTTTCTGTAGAAAACGATGGTGACACAGTATCAGAAGATGCGGAACGAAGATTTCGATTGTTTGAGGCCTAGAATGTCCTACTTAATCCATTAGAGTGAGCTAGGGTCGCTAGAAATCAAACAACACTTCAAACGTGTTATTTTGGACAACCACTGGGTAATTCCAATTGAAATTTCGTCAAAATTAGGAAAAGTATCTCCTTTCCACGTAGAAACAACGTTTACGCTCCATTTGTCCTCATATTTCTCCAAAACTCTCAATAAATCCGTGCGAGTCCCAGAAATCGGAGACGGGTGCAATAACTAGTGTTTTGAATCCAAGAATTAATTCTTGTAGTTTTTTGGTTGAGAACGATGGTGACGCACAATCGAAAGCTCAGGAACGAATATTTCGATCGTTTGAGATCAAAAATGCCCTCCTTCATCTATTAGAGTGAGCTAGGGCAGCCAGAAAAGGAAAAATGCTTCAAACCTTCAATTTTGGGCAACCGTTGGGCAATTGCAATTGAAATTTCGTGGGAATAAAGAAAACAACCTCCTATCTGTATTGAAACAACATTTACTCTATATTTACCCTCATAGGCTGCCAAAACTCCCACGAAATCTTTGTGAGTACCAGAGATCAGATATGGGTGCACTTTGCTTGTGTTTTGAATCCAAGAGTAAATTCTTGTCGTTTTTCGGTAGAAAACAATGATGACGCACTATCAAAAGCTCAGAAATAAATATTTCAATCGTTTGGGACCTAGAATGCACTACTTTCTCCATTAGAGTAAGCTAGGGCAGCCAGAACTGAAAATTGCTTCAAACCTGCTATTTTTGGGCAACCGTTTGGTAATTCCAATTGGAATGACTTGGGACTAGAGATTAAACAACCTTCTCTCCCCATAGAAACAATATTTACCCTCCATTTGTCCTCATAGTCCGCCAAAACTCCTGAAAATCCGTGCGAGTCCCAAATATCAGAGACTATGCAATTGCTTGTTTTTTGAATCCAAGGGTAAATTCGTATAGTTTTTCTGAGGAAACGATGGTGATGCACTATCTGAAGCTCGGGAACAAAGATTTCGATTGTTTGAGGCCTAGAAAGCACTCCTTCATCCATTAGAGTGAGTTAGGACTGCCAGAAATCGAAAATTGCTTCAAACCTTCAATTTTGGGCAACCGTCGAGCAATTGCAATTGAAATTTCGTGGGAATAAAGAAAACAACATCCTCTCTGCATTGAAGCAATATTTACTCTATATTTATCATCATAGTTTGCTAAAACTCCCATGAAATCGTTGCAAGTCCCAGAAATCAAAGACGGGTGCAATTACTTGTGTTTTGAATCCAAGAGTTAATTCTTGTAGTTTTTTAGTTAAAAACGATGGCAACAAATAATCAAAAGCTAAGTAATGAATATTTCGATCGTTTGGGGCCTAGAATGTCCTCCTTCATCTAATAGAGTGAGCTAGGGAAGCCAGAAATCGAAAAATGCTTCAAACCTTCAATTTTGGGCAACCGTTTTGGCAATTGCAATGGAAATTAGTGGGAAAAAAGAAAACAACCTCCTCTCTGCCTTGAAACAAAGTTTACTCTATATTTATCCTCATAGTCTGCCAAAACTCAAACGAAATCCGTGCGAGTCCCAAAAATCCGAGACGTGTGATATTGCTTGTGTTTTGAATCCAAGAGTAAATTCGTGTAGTTTTTCTTTAGAAAACGATGGTGACGCACTATCTGAAGCTCAGGAACAAAGATTTCAATCGTTTGAGGCCTAGAATGAATCCATTCATCCCTTAGAGTGAGCTATGGCAGCAAGAAACCGAAAAATACTTCAAACATGTTATTTTGGGCAACCGTTGGGTAATTCCAATTGAAATTACATGGGAATTGAGGAAAGAACATCCAATCCGTAGACAAGCAATGTTTACTCTCCATTTGGCCTCATATTCCTCCAAAACTCCCACAAATTCCGTGCGAGTCCCAGAAATCAGAGACGAATGTCATTGCTTGTGTTTTGAATCCAAGAGTAAATTCTTATAGTTTTCGGTAGGAAACGATGGTGACGCACAATTGAAAGTTCAGGAAAGAGGATTTCGATCGTTAGAGGCCTATAATGCACTCCATCCATTAGAGTGAGCGAAGTCAGCCAGAAACCAAAAACTGTTTCAATCCATCTATTTTGGACAACCGTTGGGCACTGCCAATTGAAAATTTGTGGGAATAGAGTAAACAACCTCCACTCTGCATATAAACAATGTTTTACTCTCACATTTGTCCTCATATTTCTCCCAAACTCCCACGAAATCTGTGCGAGTCCCAAAATCAGAGACATGTGCAATTTCTTGTGTTTTGAATACAAGAGTAAATTCTTACAGTTTTTCGGTAGAAAACAAGGGTGACACACATTTGAAAGCTCAGGAAAGAATATTTCGACCGTTTGAGGCCTAGAATGCCCTCCTTCATTAATTAGAGGGAGTAAGGCAACCAGAAACCGAAAAATTTTCAAACCATCTATTTTGGATAACTGTTGGGCAATGCCAATTGAAATTTCGTGGGAATATGGGAAGCAATCCCTACTCTGCATAGAAACAATGTTTACTCACCATTTAGCCTCATATTCCTCCAAAACACTCACGAAATCCGTGCGCGTCCCAAAAATCGGAGACATGTGCAATTTCTTGTGTTTTGAATCCAAGAGTAAATTCTTGCAGTTTTTCAGTAGAAAACGTTACTGACCCACTAATGGAAGTTCGGGAAAGAAGATTTCGATTGTTTGATATCTAGAATGCCCTCCTTCATCCTTTTAAGTGATCTAGGGAAGAAAGAAAGAGAAAAATGAATCAAACATGATATTTTGGCCAACCATTGGTCAGTTCAAATTGAAATTTCATGGGAATAGAGGAAACCACCTCCTCTCCTTCATGGAAACAATGTTTACCCTCCATTTGACCACATTCCTCAAAAAACTCTAACGAAATCAGTGCGAGTCCCTGAAATCAGGGACTGGTACAATTACTTGTGTTTTGAATCCAAGAGTAAATTCGTGTATTTTTTCTATAGAAAACGATGGTGACACAGTATCGGAAGCTCTGGAACGAAGATTTCGATTGTTTGAGGCCTAGAATGCCCTACTTAATCCATTAGAGTGAGTTAGGGCAGCCAGAAATCAAAAAACACTTCAAACGTGTAATTCCAATTGAAATTTCGTCAAAATTAGGAAAAATACCCCCTCTCCACATAGAAACAACGTTTACTCTCCATTTCTCCCAAAACTCCCACTAAATCCGTGCGAGTCCCATAATATGAGATGGGTGCAATAACTAGTGTTTTGAATCCAAGAGGTAATTCTTGTAGATTTTTGGCGAAAAACAAAGGTGACGCACAATCGAAAGCTTCGGAATGAATATTTCGATCGTTTGAGACCTAAAATGCCCTCCTTCATCTATTAGAGTGAGCTAGGGCAGCCAGAAATCGAAAAAATACTTTAAACCTTCAATTTTGGACAACCGTTGGGCAATTGATATTGAAATTCCGTGGGAATTAAGAAAACAACCTCCTCTCTGCATTGAAACAACGTTTACTCTATATTTATCCATATAGGTGGCCAAAACTCCCCACGAAATCTTTGTGAGTACCAAAAATCAGAGATGGGTGCACTTGCTTGTGTTTTGAATCTAAGAGTAAATTCTTGTCGTTTTTTCGGTTGAAAACGATAATGACGCACTATCGAAAGCTCAGTAACGAAGATTTCAATCGTTTGGGCCTAGAATGTACTACTTCCTCCATTAGAGTAAGCTAGGGCAGCCAGAAACTGAAAACGTTGATGATGTACTATCGAATATTCAAGAACGAAGATTTCGATTGTTTGTGGCCTAGAATACACTATTTCCTCCATTAGAGTGAGCTATGGCAGCCAGAAACCGGAAAAATACTTCAAACCTGCTATTTTGGAAAACCGTTGGGCAATTCCAATTAAAATTACATGGAAATAGAGGAAACAACATCCAATCCACAGACAAGCAACATTTACTCTCCATATGTCCTTATATTCCTCCTAAACTCCCACTAATTACGTGCGAGTCCCAGAAATCAGATATGGGAGCCATTGCTTGTGTTTTGAATCTAAGAGTAAATTCTTGTAATTTTTCGGCAAAAATCGATGGTGTCGCACAATCGAAAGCTGATGAAATAGGATTTCAATCGTTTGAGGCCTATAATACACTCCTTCATCCATTAGAGTGAGTTAAGGCAGCCAGAAACCAAAAAATGCTTCAAACCATCAATTTTGGACAACTGTTGGGCAATGCTAATTGAAATTTCGTGGGAATAGAGGACACATACCCCACTCCGCATAGAAACAATGTTTACTCTCCATTTGGCCTCATATTCCTCCAAACCTCACACGAATTCTGTGCGAGTCCAAAAAATCAGAAACGTGTGCCATTGCTTGTGTTTTGAATCCAAGAGTAAATTCTTGTAGTTTTCGATAGAAAACGATGGTGACGGATAATCGATAGCTGAGGAAAGAGGATTTCGATCGTTAGAGGCCTAAAATGCCCTCCTTCATCCATTACAGTGAGCTAGGACAGACAGAAATCGAAAAATGTTTCAAACAATCTATTTTGGACAACCGTTGCAATGCCAATTGAAATTTCATGGGAATAGAGGAAACAACCTCCACTATGCATAGAAACAATGTTTACTCTCAATTTGTGCTCATATTCCTCCCAAACTCATATGAAATCCGTGCGAGTCCCAAAAATCAGAGACATGTGCAATTTCTTTTGTTTTGAATCCAAGAGAGTAAATTCTTACAGTTTTTCGGTAGAAA
>JAULAV010008955.1:0-26207 GCA_030789695.1 Scilla litardierei
AAGACAAAATTAGGCCTAAAAATCATATCATTTAATAAAAGATCTATAACTTCCCGAAAATATAGAAAAATAGCACCGAGCTCAGAAAAAGGCAAAAAAATATCCGTTGGAACCGGGAAATCGTCCTCTTTAACTAAAAAATAAGAGAAGACAAAATTAGACTATAAAAATCAGATAATTTAATATAAAAATACATATCTTCCAGAAAATTTAGAAAATAGCTTGGAGCTCAGAAAAATCCGCACAAATGTCAGATGGAAATCGGATATCTCCATCTTCAGCTAAAAAAAGAAAATACACAATTGGGCCAAAAAATCATATCAATTAATAAAAAGATTCATAACTTTCTGAAAATGTAAAAAATTGTCCCAAGCTCATATATATCAGCAAAAATGTCCGTTGGAAGCGGGAGATCGTCATCTTCAAGTGATAAATAAGAGAAGACAAAATTAGGCTATAAAAAGCTCATCATTTAATAAAAAGAGCCGTATCTTCAATAAAATGTAGAAAATAGCCCCGAGCTCAAAAAAATCCGCAAAAATGTCCGTTGGAACTGGGAGATCGCCGTCTTCAACTTAAAAAAAGAAGACAAAATTAGGCTATAAAAATAATATCAGTTAATCTAAAGGTACATTTCTTACAGAAAATGTAGAAAATAGCCTGGAGCTCGAAAAATCCACAAAAATATCTTCTTCATCTGAAAAATTTGAGAAGATAAAATTAGGCCAAAAAATCGTATTATTTTATAAAAAGATCCATATCTTCTAGATAGAAAATAGTCTCTTGGCCAAAAAAATCCGCAAAAATCTCCGTTGGAACCGTGAGAATGACATCTTCAACTAAAAAAATAAGAGAAGACAACAATAGACCAAAAAATCATTAAATAAAATGATCCATATCTTCCATAAAGTGAAGGAAAATAGGCCCAAGCTAACAAAATTCAGTAAAAATGTCCGCGGGAACCGGTAGATCGCAATATTCAAACTGAAAAAATAAGAGAAGAAAAACGTAGGATAAAAATCAAATCTTTTAATAAAAAATTCTTATCTTCCATAAAATGTAGAAAATAGCACCGAGCTTCGAAAAATCCAAAATAATTCCATTGGAACCGAAAAATCACCTTCTTCAACTGAAAAATCAGAGTAGACAAAATTATGCTATAAAAATTATATTATTTAATACAAAGATTCATATCTTACAGAAAATATAAAAAATATCCTGGAGCTCAGAAAAATCCGCAAAAATGTTCCTTGGAACAAGGAGATCGTGATCTTCTTCTGAAAAAATAGAGAAGACAAAATTAGGCCAACAAATCATATCATTTCATAAAAAGATCCATATCTTTCAGAAAATGTAATAAAACAGAGTCAAGCAAAAAAAAATCCGAAAAAACATCCATTGGAATCGAGAGATCACTATCTTCAACTTAAAAATAAGAGAAGACAAACATAGGCTATAAAAATCATATCATTATAAAAATTTAGAAAATAGCATCGAGCTTATAAAATCTGCAAAAATATCCGTTGGGACAAGGAGATTGACATCTTCAGATAAAAAAGAGACGTCAAAATTAAGCCAAAAAATCATATCATTTCATAAAAAGATACATATCTTCAAGAAAATGTAGACAAATAGGCTCAAGCTAAGAAAAATCTACGAAAATGTCCGTTAAAATCGGAAGATCGCCGTCTTCAACTGAAAAAATAATAGATACAAACGTAGGCTATAAAAATCAGATTATTTAATAAAAATATCTATATACTATCCATTAAATGTAGAAAATAGCATCGAGCTTAAAAATATGCAAAAAAGTCCATTGGATTCGGAAGATTGCCATCTCTGAAAATTAAGAGAAGACAACATTATGCTATAAAAATAATATCATTTAATAAAAAGATCCATAACTTTTAGAAAATGTAGAAATATCACGGAGTTTAGAAAAATCTGCAAAAATATTCGTTAAAACCGGGATATTGCCACCTTTAACTGAAAAATTAAGAGAAGAAAAAATTAGGTCAAAAGATCATAGCATTTAATAAAAAGATTCATATCTTCACGAAAATGTAGAAAAACAGCCCTGAGCTCAGAAAAATAGACAAAAATATCCGTTGGAACTGAAAGATCGCCATCTTCAACTTAATAATGAGAGAAGACAAAATTAGGTTATAAAAATCATATCATACAGAAAATGTAGAAAACAGCTCGGAGCTCAGAAAAATCCGAAAAAATGTCTGTTGGAAGCGGGAGATTGCCATCTTCAATTAAAAAAATAAAAGAAGACAAAATTAGGTCAAAAATCATATCATTTAATAAAAGAAACATATCTGCCATAAAATGTAGAAAATAGCACCGAGCTCAAAAAATCTGCACAAATGTCTGTTGAAACCGGAAGATAGCAATATTCAATTGAAAAAAGAGAAGACAAAATTAGGCCAGAAAATCATATCACTTAACAAAAAGATTCATGTCTTCCAGAAAATGTAGAAAAAAAGCCCAAAGCAAAGAAAAATCCGCAAAACTGTCCCTTGGAACCGGTAGATCGTCATATTCGACTGAAAAATATGAGAAGACAAAATTAGGCTACAAAATTCTTGTCATTTAATAAAGAGATCCATATCGTTAATAAAATGTAGAAAATAGCCTGGAGCACAGAAAAATCCGCAAAAATGTCCGTTGGAATTGGAAGATCGCCATCTTCAACTTAAAAATAAGAGAAGAAAAAATTAGGATATAAAAATCATTCATTTAATATAAAGATTCTTAACTTTTAGAAAGTGTACAAAGTATCCCCGAGCTCAGAAAAATCCGCAAAAATGTCCGTTGAAACCGAGAGATCGCCATAATAAGATAAGACAAAATTAGGCCAAAATATCATATCATTTAATAAAATGATACATATCTTCTAAAAAGGTGGAAACTAGCCGAGGCTCAGAAAAATCCGCAACAATTTTGCCAGCATCAACTAGAATATAAGAGAAGACAACATTAGGCCAAAAATTCATATCATTTAATAAAAAGATCGACATCGTCAGTTGGAAAATAAGAGAAGAAAAATTTTGGATATTAAAATTATATCAACTAATAAAAAGATCCATATCTTTCATAAAATTTAGAGAATAGTACCAAGCTCAGAAAATGATATATAAAAATCTTATCAGTTGAAGATGGTGAAATTCCGGTTACAACGGACATTTTATTGATGAAGATGGCGACTTCCTGGTTCTGAATTTTGTCTTCTCTTATATTTCAGTAGAATATGGCGATTTCCCAGTTTCAACAGACATTTTTGGCGTAATTTTGTCTTCTCTGACTTCATTTAATAAAACGATCCATATCTTCCACAAAATGTGAAAAATAGCTCGAAGCATAGAAAAATCCGCAAAAATGTCTGTTGGAACTGGGAGATTGACATCTTCAACCGAAATATAAGAGAAGACAAAATAAGGCCAAAAATTCATATCATTTAATAAAAAGATCGCCATCATCAACGGGAAAATATGAGAAGACAAAATTAGACAACAAAAATCATATCAATTAATATAAAGATCCTTATCTTCAGATAATATAGAAAGTAGTCCAGGCTCAGAAAAATACGTAAAAATTTCAGTTGGAAACGGGAGATCGTCATCTTCAACTGAAAAATAAGAGAAGACAAAATTAGGGCATACAAATCATATCATTTAATAAAAAGATCCATATCTTCAATAAACTATAGAAAATAGTTTCAAGTTTAGAAAAATCCGCAAAAATGACTGTTGGAACCGGGAGATCGACATCTTCAAATGAAAAATCAAAGAAGACAAAATTAGGCTATAAAAATCATATCATTTATTCTAAAGATTCATATCTTACAGAAAATTTAGAAAATAATAGCCTGGAGCTCAGAAAAATCCGCAAAAATGTCAGTTGGAACCGGGTGATCGCCATCTTCAATGAAAAAATTAAGAGAAGACAAAACTAGGGCTAAAATCATATCATTTAATTAAAAAATCTATAACATTCTGAAAATGTAGAAAAATAGCACCGAGCTTAGAAAAAGCTGCAAAAATATCAGTTGGAACTGGTAAATCGCCATCTTCAACTGAAAATTAAGAGAAGACAAAATTATGCTACAAAAATCATATCATTTAATATAATAATCCAAATCTTCCAGAAAATTTAGGAAATAGCCCAGGGCTAAGAAAAATCCGCACAAATGCTAGTTGGAAATGGGAGATTGCCATCTTCAACTAAAAAAGAAGAAGACAAAATTAGGCCAAAAAATCATATCATTTAATAAAAAGATCTATAACTTCCCGAAAATGTAGAAAAATAATGCCAAGCTGAGAAATATCAGCAAAAATATCTGTTGTTGGAAGCGGGAGATTGCCATCTACAAGCGAAAAATAAGAGAAGACAAAATTAGGCTATAAAAATCATATCATTTAATAAAAAGAGCCGTTTCTTCAATAAAATGTAGAAAATAGCCCCGAGCTAAGAAAAATCCATAAAAATATCCGTTTCAACCGGGAGATCGCCATCTTTAATTAAAAATAAGAGAAGACAAAATTAGGCTATAAAAATAATATCATTTAATCTAAAGATGCATATCTTACAAAAAATATATAAAATAGCCCAGAGCTCAAAAAAATCCGTAAAAATGTTCGTTGGAACTTGGAGATAGCCATCTTCATCTAAAAATATAAGAGGGCTAAAATCATAATATTTAATTAAAAGATCCATATCTTCCAGAAAATGTAGAAAATAGCCTATAGGTCAAACAAATCCACAAAAATCTCCGTTGGAACAGTGAGAATGCCATCTTAACCTTAAAAATAAGAAAAGACAACATTATGCCGAAAAATAATATCATTTAATAAAATGATCCATATCATTTAAAAAAATGAAAAAAATAGCACCAAGCTAATAAAAATTAGTAAAAATGTCCGCTGAACCAGTAGCTCGCAATATTCAACTGAAAAAATAAGAGAAGAAAAACAGAGGATAAAAAATTATATCATTTTAATAAACAATTCATATCTTCCATAAAATGTAGAAAATAGCACAGAGCTTCGAAAAATCTGCAAATATTTCCATTAGAACCGCAAGATTGTCATCTTTAACTGAAAAATAAGAGTAGACAAAATTACGGCAAAATCATATTATTTAATTAAAATATCCATATCTTCAAGAAAATTTTGAAAATAGCCACGAGGTCAGAATAATCCACAAAAATGTCCATTGGAACGGTGAGAGACTGACATGTTTAACTGAAAAATAAGATATGATAAGATGACAAAATGAGGTATAAAAATCATATCATTTAATATAAAGGTTCATATTATACAAAAAATATAGAAAATATCTCGCAACTCAAAATAAATCTGAACAAATGTCCAATGGAACCGAGAGATCGCCAACTTCAAAGTAAAAAAGAGAATCCAAAATTAGGCCAAAAATTCATATCATTTCATAAAAAGATACATATCTTCTAGAAAATATAGAAAAATTGTCTCAAGCTAAGAAAAATCTGCAAAAATATCCGTTGTAACCGGGAGATCGCTATCTTCAACTGAAAAATAAGAGAAGACAAATGTAGGCAATAAAAATCATATCATGTAATAAAAAGATACATATCTTCCATAAAATTTAGAAAATAGCCCCGAGATCAGAAAAATCCGCAAAAAATTCCATTGGAAATGGGATATCACCATCTTCAATAGAAAAATAAGAGAAGACATACTCAGTCAATAAAAATAATATCATTTAATAAAATGAACCACATCTTCAATAAACTGTAGAAAATATTCACGAGCTCAGAAAAATCGATAAAATTTTCTTTTGGAACCGGGAGTTCGCCATCTTCAAATAAAAAATAAGAGAAGACAAAATTATGCCAAAAATCATATCATTTAATTAAAAATCCATAACTTTCCGAAAATGCAGAAAGATAGTTCCGAGCTCAGAAAAATCTGCAAAAATATCAGTTGGAACCGGTAGATTGCCATGTTCAACTGAAAAATAAGAGAAGAAAAAATTAGGTTACAAAAATCATATCATTTAATAAAAGATCCATACCTTCAATAAAATGTACAAAATAGCACTGAACTCAAAATTTTTTGTAAAAAATGTCCGACTGGAGATAATCATCTTCAACTTAAAAAAATAAGAGAAGTCAAGATTTGCCTATAAAATCATATCATTTAATCTAAAGATCCATATCTTACAGAAAATATAGAAAATTAGCCAGAGCCATGAAAAATCCGCAAAATGTCAGTTGGAACCATGAGATCACCATAACCATGAGATCGCCATCTTCATCTGAAAAGTAAGTGAAGACAAAATTAGGCCAAAAATTCATATCATTTAATAAAAAGATCCATGTCTTCCAGAAAATATAGAAAATAGCCTCGAGATCAGAAAAATCCGCAAAAATGTTCGTCCGAACATAGAGATTTCCATGTTCAACTGAAAAAAAGAGAAGCAAACTTAATCTAAAAAAACATACCATTTAATTAAAAGATCCATATCTTCAATAAACTATAGAAGATAGCACTGAGCTGAGAAAAATCAGTAAAAATGTCTGTTGTAAGCGAGAGATCATCATCTTCAACTGAAAAATAAGATAAGACAATTTAGGCTATAAAAAGCATATCATTTAATAAAATTATCCATATATTCAATAAAATCTAGAAATTAGCCCCGCGATCAGATAATTCGCAAAAAAATCTGTTGGAACCTGAAGATTACCTTATTCAACTTAAAAATAAGAGAAGATAAAATTAGGCCATAAAAGCCATATCAGTTAATATAAATACAAATCTTCAATAAAATGTAGAAAATAGCTCGAAATACAGAAAAATCCGCAAAAAATATCCATTGGAATCGGGAATTGCCATTTACAACTGAAAAAATAAGAGAAGATAAAAATTTGGCCTTAAATCATATCATTTAAAATAAAGTTCCATATTTTCCAGAAAATGTCGAAAATAGCCCTTGCTCGAAAAAATTCACAAAAATATCTGTTTGAACCGGGAATCGCCATCTGGAATATGAAAATAAGAGAAGACAAAATTAGGCAAACAATCATATCATTTAATAAAAGATCCATAACTTAATGAAAATGTGGAAATTAGCCTAGCACTGAGAAAATCTGCAAAAATGTACGTTGGAATTGGGTGATCGCCATCTTCGACTGAAAAAATTAGAGAAGTCAAAATTAGGCCAAAAATCATATCATGTAATAAAAAGATTTATCTATCAAAAAATGCAAAAATAAACATGAGCTGAGAAAAATCCATAAATTGTCCGTTTGAACCGGGAGATCGCCATCTTCAACTTACAAATAAGAGAAGGCAAAATTAGGCAATAAGAATCATATCATTTAATATAAAGATTCATATCATATAGAAAATTTAGAAAATGGCTCAGAGTTCATGAAAATCATCAAAAATGTCAGTTGGAACCAGGAGATCGTAATCTTCAACTGAAAAAAAATAAGAGAAGACAAAATTAGGCCAAACATCATATTATTTAATCAAAAGATCCATATCTCCCAGAAAGTGTAGAAAAATAGTTCCGAGCTAAGAAAAATGCGTAAAAATTTCCGTTTGAACAGGGAGATTACAATCGTCAACTAAAAAATAAGAGACGATAAACTTATGATATAAAAATCATATCATTTAATGAAAAGATCATTTCTTACTTAAAAAGTAGAAAACAGATCCGAGCTCAAAAAATCCTCAAAATTTCTGTTGGAACCGTGAGATTACTATCATCAACTGAAAAATAAGAGAAGACAAAATTGTGCCAGATATCTTTCATTTAATAAAAAGATCCATGTCATTCAGAAAATGTAGAAAATACTCTCGTGGTCAGAAAAATCCGCAAAAATGTCCGTTGGAACAGGGAGATCGCCATTTTCAACTAAAAAATAATAGAAGACAAACTTAATCTATGAAAATCATATCATTTAATAAAAAGATCCATAAAATGTCTGTTGGAACTGGGAGATCACCATATTCAACTGAAAAATAAGAGAAGACAATCTTAGGGTATAATCATCATATCATTTAATAAAAGATACATATCTTCAATAAAATATAAAAAATAGCCACGAGCTCAGAAAATGCCTAAAATATCTGTTTGAACTGGGAGATCGCCATCTTCAACTGAAAAAAATAAAAGAAGACAAAAATTAGGCCATAAAATCATAAGATTTAAAGTAAAGATTCATATCTTACTGAAAATATAGAAAACAGCACGGAGCTCAGAAAAATCCTGTAAAAATGTCCGTTGAAACCGGGAGATCGCCATCTTCAATGAAAAAAAATAAGAGAAGACAAAATTAGATCAAAAAATTATATCGTTTAATAAAAAGATCCATATCTTCGAGAAAAATGTAGAAAAACAGGCCCGAGCTCAGAAAAATCTGCAAAAATGTCCATTGAAATCGAAAGATTGCCATTTACAACTGAAAGAAAGAGACGTCAAAAAATTAGGCCAAAATGTCATAACATTTAATAAAATGATACATATCTTTCAAAAATGTGGAAAATAGACCGGAAGTCAAAAAAATCCGCGAAAATGTCCGTTGGAACCGGGAGATCGCCATCTTCAACTAGAATATAAGAGAAGACAAAATTAGGTCAAAAATCATTTCATTTAATAAAAAGTTCCAAATCTTCCTGAAAATTTAGAAAAATCCGTAAAAATTTCCGTTGGAACCGGTAGATCACCATACTTAACTGAAAAATAAGAGAAGACAAAATTACGCTACAAAACCATATCATTTAATAAAAAAATCCATATCTTTAGTAAAATGTAGAAAATAGACCCAAGATCTGAAAAATCCGCAAAAATATCCGTTTGAACCGGGAGAACGCCATCTTTAACAGAAAAGTTAGAGAAGACAAAATTATGCTATAAAATTATAGCATTTATTATAAAGATCTATATCTTACATAAAATTTAGAAAATATCCCGGAGCTCAGAAAAATCTGCAAAAATGTCAGTTGGAATTGGAAGATCCCCATTTTCATCTGAAAAATAAGAGAAAACAAATCTAGGCTATAAAGACAAATATCATTTGATATAAAAATTAATCTTACAAAAAATGTTGAAAATAGCCCGTAGCTAATAAAAATCGGCGAAAATGTCTGTTGGAACCGGGAGTTTACCATCTTCAACGAAAAAATAAGAGCAAAGAAAATTAGGACATAGAAGTCATATCATTTAATATAAACATTCATATCTGACAGAAATTGTGGAAAATAGCCCGGAGTTCAGAAAAATCCGCAAAAATTTCTGTTGGAACCGGGCGGTCTACATTTTCAACTAAAAAAATAAGTGGCGATAAAATTAGGCGATAAAAATCATATCATTTAATAAAAAGAAACATATCTTCAATAAACTGTAGAAAATAGCCTGGAGTTCAGAATTATCCGCAAAATCTCTGTTGGAATCGGAAGATCACCATCTTCAACTTTAAAATAAGAGAAGACCAAAAGTAGGCTATAAAAATTACATCATTTAATATAAAGATACATGTCTTATAGAAAATGTTGAAAATTGCACAGAGCTAAGAAAAATTCGCAAAAAGGTCCCTTTAAACTGGGAGATCGTCATATTCTACGAAAAATATAGGAGAAGACAAAATTAAACCCAAAAATTATATTAATTAATAAAAAGATCCATATCTTCCAGAAAAAAATAGAAATTGGCTCGATGTCTAAAAAATTAGCAAAAATGTCTGTTGGAACCGGGAGATCGCCATCTTCAACTAAAAAAATAAAAGAAGAAAAATTAGGCTATAAGTATCTTCATTTAATAAAAAGATACATATCCTCAATTAACTGGAAAAATAGCCCCGAGCTCAGAGAAATCCGCAAAAAATGTTCGTTGGAAACAGGAGATCGCCATCTTCAACTGAAAAATACGAGAAGAAAAATTTAGGCAATAAAAAGCATATCATTTAATTAAAAGATCCATATCTTCCATAAAATATAGAAAATAGCCACCAGCTTAGAAAAATCCGCAAAAATATCTGTTGTAACCGGGAGATCGCTATCTTTAACTGAAAAAAATAAGACAAGACAAACTTAGGCTATAAAAATCATATCATTTAATAAAAAAGAGCCGTATGTTCCATAAAACGTAGAAAATAGCTCGAAGATTAGAAAAATCTGAAAAAATGTCTGATGGAACCAGAATATAGCCATCTTCAACTGAAAACTAAGAGAAGACAAAATTAGGCCAAAAAATCATATCATTTAATAAAAAGAGTCATATTTTTCATAAAATATAGAAAATCGCCATCTTCAACTGAAAAATTAGGGCAAAAATCATATTATTTAATTAAAAATACATATCTTACATAAAATGTAGAAAAATAGTTCGAAGCAAAGAAATGTCCGTAAAATGTCCGTTGGAACGGGTAGAATGCCATCTTCAGCAGAAAAATAAGAGAATAAAAATATAGGATATAAAAATCATCTCATTTAATAAAAAGATACATATCTTCCATAAATTATAGAAAATAGCACCGAGCTCAGAAAATCTGCAAAAATATCTGTTGGAACCGGGAGATTGCCATCTTCAACTGAAAAAAATAAGAAAAGGTAAAATTAGGCCAAAAATCAAATCATTTAATAAAAAGATCCTAATCTTTCGAAAAATTAGAAAATTGCCCCGAGGTCAGAATTATCTGCAAAAATGTTCGTTGGAACCGGAAGATCGCCATCTTCAGCTGAAAATAAGAGAAGACAAAATTTGACCAAAAAATCATATAATTTAATAAAAAGATCGATAACTTCCCGAAAATGTAGAAAATATCACTGAGCTAAGAAAATCTGTAAAATTGTCCGTTGGAACTGGGATATCTCCATCTTCAGCGGAAAAATAAGAGAAGACAAAATTATGATAAAAAATCATATCATGTAATGTAAAGATCCATTTCTTATAGATAACGTAGAAAATAGCCCGGAGCTATAAAAAATCCGCATAAATGTAAATTGGAATAGAGAGATCACCATCTTCGGCGGAAAAAAGAGAAGACAAAATTGGGGCCAAAAATCATATCATTTATTTAAAATATCCATATCTTCCAGAAAAGGTAGAAAAATAGTCCCAAGCTAAGAAAAACCCGTAAAAATGATTGTTGGAACGAGTAGATCGCCATCCTCAACGGAAAAAAATAAGAGAAGATAGTTAGGCTATAAAAATCATATCATTTAATAAAAAGATCCTTTTTCATAAAATATAGAAAATAGCATCGAGCTCATATAAATCCGCCAAAATGTCTATTGGAACCGGAAGATCGCCATCTTCAACTGAATATAAGAGAATAAAAAATTAGGCCAAAACCCATATCATTTAATAAAAGATACAAATATTCCAGAAAACTTAGAAAATAGCTTCGAGGTCAAATAATTCGCAAAAATGTCTGTTGGAACCGGGAGATCGTCATCTTCAATTGAAAAATCAGAGAAGACAAAATTAGAACTTAAAAATAATATCATTTAATTAAAGATCCATATCTTTCAGAATATGTAGAAAATAGCATGGAGCTTAGAAAAATCCGCAAAAAATTTCATTGGAACCGAGAGATCGTTATCTTCAACTGAAAAAAATAAGAGAAGATAAACGCAGGCTATAAAAATCATAGCATTTAAAAAGTTCTAATAAAGATTCATGTTATACAAAAAATATAGAAAATACCCCTTAGCTCAAAATAAATCTGCACAAATAAATGTCCATTGGAACCTGGAGATCGCCATCTTTAAAATAAAAAAGAGAAATCAAAATTTGGCTAAAAATCATATCATTTAATAGAAAGAAACATATCTTCCAGAAAATGTTGAAAAATAGTCTTAAGCTAAGAAAAATATTCAAAAATGCACGTTGGAACCGGTAGATCCACATCTTCAACTGAAAAATAAAAGAAGACAAACATAGGCTATAAAAATCATGTTATTTAATAAAACGTTCTATATCTTCCATAAAATGTAGAAAATAGCACCGAGTTCAAAATAATACGCTAAAATATCCATTGGAACCGCGAGATTGCAACCTTCGACTTAAAAAATAAGAGAAGACAAAATTACGCAATAAAAATCATATCATTTAATAAAAAGAAACATAATTTCCTGAAAATATAGAAAAATAGCCCAGAGCTCAGAAAAATCGGCAAAAATGTCTGTTGGAACCTGGGGATCGCCATCTTCAACTGAATAATAAGAGAAGATAAAATTCTGTTATAAAAATTATATCATTTAATATAAAGATTCATATCAAACAGAAAATTTAGAAAATAGCTCGGAGCTTAGAAAAATCTGAAAAAAATGTTTGTTGGATCTGGGAGATCGCTATCTTCAACTGAAAAATAAAATAAGACAAAATTAGGACTTAAAATCGTATATTTAATAAAAAGATACATATCCGACATAAAATGTAGAAAATAGCACCGAGCTCAGAAAAATCTGTAAATATGTCCGTTGGAATCTGTAGATTGCCATGATCAACTTAAAATATGAGAAGACAAAATTAGGCTATAAAAATCTTGTCATTTAATAAAGAGATTCACATCTTTAATATAATGAAGTAAATAGCCTGGAGCTCAAAAAATTTGCAAAAAATATCCTTTGGAACTGTGAGATCGCCATCTTCAACTAAAAATAAGAGAAGAAAAATTAGGATATAAAAATCATATCATTTAATATAAAGATTCTTATCTTTCAAAAAGTGTAAAAAATAACCACGAGCACAGAAAAATCGGGAGATCGCCATCTTCAACTAAAAAATAATAACAGAAGACAAAATTAGGCTAAAAATCATTTCATTTAATAAAAATATCGCCATCTTCAACTGGAAAATAAGAGAAGAAAAATTTAGGTTATAAAAATCATTTCAATTAATAAAAAGATCCATGTCTTTCATAAAATGTAGAAAATAGCACCTAGCTCAGAAAATGATACATAAAAATCTTATCAGTTGAAGATGGGGATATCTCGGTAACAGCTCTAAAGCTCTCATTTTCTCAAGCCATAGAATTCAAATCTCATTCTCTCTTGCTTCCAACATAGAATCAAAGTTGATATCCTCTAGGCATTTGGTGGTGACAAGAGAAATGGCCTAACTCTCTTCTTGGAAGATATCAATACTCACATCACTTTGCTCCTTCAAGTTCTACTTCAAGGCATATGTGATTTGTAAGCGTATTTCAAAATTTCATAACTTTTGTTATTTGGTTTTACTCTCGGTTGTGAGAGTGGTTTTGCTTGATCCCAAGTTGTGAGATTCAAGGACATCAAATTGTATTGTTTACACTTGTAGGGTTGCTACAAGTGGCTTGAAAGGAAAGCTCAAGTTAGGGTTCTAACTTCAGTATCCAGGTGGTATCCTAGGTGGAAGGGACGTAGGATTACCGGGAACAAGTTGGGTTTGACTTGGGTAATCCGAACCCTCGAAACATCTTTATGTTAGCATTGATTATTTGTTGTTTCATTTAAGTCCGCATCTTTGTTGGATTAGGATTTTAATTAGGCGTAATTTCTTAGTTAATTTTTAAAACACTATTCAACCCACCTTTCTAGTATTTTTCTCATAGCCAATGTCCTTACAATTTGGCCGCTTTTTAAAACCAAAACACATGCAAAATCTGTGCAAGTCCCGTACATCATTAACCGTGGCAATTGCTTGAGTTTTGAACCAATAAGTGGATTCTTATAGTTTTCCCATGGAAAGCGATGGTGATGCATTATCAATGTCGTTGGAAACAATATTTCGGTCGTTTGATGACTGTATTTGCTGATAACTAGGGCTACCAGAAATAGTAAATAGCTTCAACCCGGCTATTCGCAGGAAACATGAGGTTATACTAATTGAAATCTCATGGAAAATCAAGGAAACTAACACCACTTCACATAGAAACCACGGATGCTCCTCATTTGGCCATTTTAAACCCAAAATACCAGCAAAATCTATGTGAGTCGCAGAAATCGTTAACCGTGGTGATTGCTTGTGTATTGAACCCATGAGTGGATTCATATAGTTTTTCTATGCAAAGGGATGGTGATGCACTATCGATGTCATAGGAACCAAGATTTCGCTCGTTTGATGTCTGGATTGACTGATTGTTGGGGCTGCCAGAAATAGTAAAATGCTTCAACCCCACTATTCGCAGCATCCACGTGTTTATCTCAATCGAAATCTCATGAGAAATCATGAAAATTACATACTCGTCACATAGAAACCACGGACACTACCCATTTGGCCTCTTTTTAAACCCAAAATGCTAGAAAAATCCTTGCGAGTCCCAGAAATCATTAACCATGGCAATTGATTTAGTATTGAACCCGAGCGTCGATTCTTATAATTTTCCAATTGAAAGCGATAGTTATGCACTATCGATGTCATATGAGCCAAGATTTTGATCGTTTGATTGGATTGGCCCATATCTAAGATAGTCTGAAATAATATAACGCTTCAATCCTGCTATTCGCAGCAACCGTGGGGTTATCTCAATTCAAATCTCATGCAAAATCATGTAAACTATCTCCTCTTCATACAGAAACCATGTACGCTCCTTATTTGGCCTCTTTTTTTAACCCAAAACGACTACGAAATTCGTTGTAAGTCCCTGAAATCGTTAACCGTGGCAATTGCTTGTGCATTGAAACTGATGGTGATGGTGATGGTGATGGAAATTTGGCCTCATATAGTTTTTCCATGGAAAGCGATGGTGATGCACTATATCGATGTTGTAGGAGCCAAGATTTCAGTCGTTTGATCTTTGGATTGGCCAATAGATGGAGCTACCAGAAATAGTAAAATGTTTCAACCCCGATATTTACAGCTACCATGTGGTTTTCATAATCGAAATCTCATGGGAAATCATGGACGATACCTCCTCTTCATATGAAAATCACAGACGCTTCTCATTTGACCTCTTTTTTTACCTAAAATATGTGCGAGTCTCAAAAATCGTTAACCGTGGCAATTGCTTTTGTACTAAACACATGAGTGAATTCTTATAGTTTTACAAGAATGGTGATGGTGATGCACTATCGATGTTATAGGAGGCAAGATTTCTGTCGTTTGATTTCCGAATTGGCAGATAGCTGGGGCTCCATAAATAGTAAAATGTTGAACCCGTGAGTGAATTCGGATAGTTTCCTATGGAAAGCGATGGTGATGCACTATAAATGTCGAAGGAGCCAAGATTGCTATTGTTTGATGACCGGATTGGCCGATAGCAGGGGCTCCAGAAATAGTGGAACCTGTGAGTGAATACTTATAGTTTCCTATGGAAAGTGATAGTGATGCACTATAGATGTCGTAGGAGCCAAGATTCTGTCATTTGATGTCCGGATTGGCTGATTGCTGGGGCTGCCAGAAATAGTAAAATGTTTCAACCCCACTATTCGCTGCAACCGTGGGCTTATCTTAATCAAGATCTCATGGAAAATCATGGAAACTAATACCTCTTCACATAGAAATCACAGACGCTCCTCATTTAGCCTCGTTTTCCCCCAAAACGTTTGTGAATCTGTGCGATTTCCAAAAATCATTAACCGTGGCAATTCATGTGTATTTAACCAGTGAGTGTATTCATATAGTTTTCCCAAGGAGAGCGATGGTGATGCACTATCGATTTCGTAGGAGCCAAGATTTCAGTTGTTTGATGCCTTGATTGGCCGATAGCTGGGGCTGCCATAAATAGTAAAAATGCTTCAACCCTACTATTCACAGCACCATGTGATCATCCCAATCGAAATCTCATGAAAAATCATGGAAACTACCTTCTCTTTACATAGAAACCAAGGACGCTCCTCATTTGGTCCCCTTTTAAAACCAAAATGCTTGCGAAATCTGTGCAAGTTCCAGAAATCGTTAACCGTGACAATTCCTTGAGTATTCCCTTGAGTGGATTCTTATAGTTTTTCCATGGAAAGCGATGGTGATGCACTCTCAATGTCGTAAGAGACAAGATTTCGGTCGTTTGTTGCCCATATAGGCCAATAGCTATGATGCCAAAAATAATAAAATGCTTCAAAGCCACTATTCGTAGCAACCGTAGTGTTATACCAATCAAAATCTCATGGAATATCATGGAAACTACCTCCCCTTCACATAGAAACCATAGACGCTCCTCATTTGGCCTCTTATTCTCCACAACGACTGCGAAATCCGTGAGAGTCCCAGAAATCGTTAAACGTAGCAATTGCTTGTGTATTGAACCCGTGAGTGGAATCTTATAGTTTTCCCATGGAAAGCGATGGTGATGCACTATCAATTTCGTAGGAGCCAAAATTTTGGTCGTTTGATGCCCGTAATGGTCATTACTGGGACTGTCAAAAATAGTAAAATGCTTCAACCCCCCTATTCACAGCAACTGTGGGGTTACACCAATCGAAATCTAATGGAAATTATAGAAAATGCCTACTCTTCACACAGAAATCACGGACGCTCCTCATTTGGCCTTTTTTACCCACAACGTCTGCGAAATCCGTGCAAGTCTCAGAAATCGTTAAGCATGGCAATTGCCTCTGTAATGTCCCGTATGTGAATTCTTATTGTTTTTCCAAGGAAAGTGATGGTTATCCACTATCGATGTCATAGGAGCCAAGATTTCGATTGTTTGATGCCCGGATTGGGCGATAGCTGGGTCTATCAGAAATAGTAAAATGGTTCAACCCCGCTATTCGCATCAACCGTGGGGTTACCCAATCGAAATCTCATGGAAAATTGTTGAAACTACCTCATCTTCACATAGAAACCACGAACACTCCTCATTTGGCCTCTTTTTTTAATCCAAAATGACTGTGAAATCCGTGTGATTCCAAGAAATCGTTAACCACGACAATTCCTTGTGTATTGAACCCATGAGTGCATTCGTATAGTTTTCCCATGGAAATTGATGGTGATGCACTATCGATGTCATCGGAGCCAAGATTTCTGTCGTTTGACCTCTGGATTGTCGATAGATGGGGCTATCAGAAATAGTAAAATGCTTCAACCCCAATATTCGCAGTTACCATGCGGTTTTCATAATCGAAATCTCAGGGGAAATCATGGACGATACTCCTCTTCATATAAAAATCACAGACGCTCCTCATTTGGCCACTTTTTTTATCTAAAACACCAGTGAAATCAGTGCGAGTCTCAGAAATCGTTAACTGTGGCAATTGCTTTTGTACTAAACACATGAATGAATTCTTATAGTTTTACAGGATGGTGATGTGATGCACTATCGATGTCGTAGGAGGCAAGATTTCTGTTGTTTGATGCCCGGATTGGTAAATAGCTGGGCTCCATAAATAGTAAAATGTTAAACCTGCGAGTGAATTTTGATAGTTTCCTATGGAAATCGATGGTGATGCCTTATAAATGTCGTAGGAGCCAAGATTGCTATTGTTTGATGACCGGATTGGTCGATAGCAGGGGCTCCAGAAATAGTAAATTTGGATCCCGTGAGTGAATACTTATAGTTTCCTATGGAAAGTGATAGTGATGCACTATATATGTCGTAAGAGCCAAGATTTTGTCGTTTGATGTCCGAATTGGCCGATAGCTGGGGCTACCAGAAATAATAAAATATTTCAACCCCGCTATTTGCAGCAACCGTGGGCTTATCCTAATCAAGATCTCATGGAAAATCATGGAAACTAATACCTCTTCACATAGAAATCACAGACGCTCCTCATTTAGCCTCTTTTTTTATTTATCGAAAACGCTTATGAAATCTGTGTGATTCCCAGAAATCATTAACCGTGGCAATTCCTTGTGTATTTAACCATTGAGTGTATTCATATCGTTTTCCCATGGAGAGCGATGGTGATGCACTATCGATTTCGTAGGAGCCAAGATTTTGGTTGTTTGATGCTTTGATTGGCCGATAGCTAGGGCTGCCATAAATGGGAAAATGCTTCAATCCTGCTATTTGCAGCACCATGTGGTTATCCCAATCGAAATCTCATGAAAAATCATGGAAACTACATTCTCTTTTCATAGAAACCAAGGACACTCCTCATTTCGCCCCGTTTAAAAACCAAAATGCTTGCAAAATCTGTGCAAGTTCCAAAAATCGTTAACCGTGACAATTCCTTGAGTATTGAACCCATGAGTGGGTTCTTATAGTTTTTCCATGGAGAGCGATGGTGATGCACTATCAATGTCGTCAGAGACAAGATTTCAGTAGTTTGTTGCCCAGATAGGCCAATAGCTATGCTGCCAGAAATAATAAAATGCTTCAAAGCCGCTATTCGTAGCAACCATATTGTTATACCAATCAAAATCTCATGGAAAATCATGTAAACTAAGTCCTCTTCACATAGAAACCACAGACGCTCCTCATTTTGCCTCTTATTCTCCACAACGTCTACGAAATCTGTGTGAGTCCCAGAAATCGTTAAGGGTAGAAATTGCTTGTGTATTAAAACTGTGAGTGGAATCTTATAGTTTTCCCATGGAAAGCGATGGTGGTGCACTATCAATGTCGTAGGAGCCAAAATTTCGGTCGTTTGATGCCCGTACTGGTCGATTGCTAGGGCTGCCAGAAGTAGTAAAATGCTTCAATGCCCATATTCGCAGCAACCATGGGGTTACACCAATCGAAATCTAAATGGAAATTATAGAAACTACCTACTCTTCACACAAAAATCATGGACGCTCCTCATTTGGCCTCTTTTTTTTACCCAAAACGTCTGTGCATCGTTAAGCATGGCAATTGCATGTGTATTGTCCCCGTATGTGAATTCTTATTGTTTTTCCAAGGAAAGTGATGGTTATCCACTATCGATGTCGTAGGAGCTAAGATTTCGGTTGTTTGATGCCCAGATTGGCCGATAGCTGGGTCTGTCAGAAATAGTAAAATGATTCAACCCCGCTATTTGTAGCAACCATGGGGTTATCCAATCGAAATCTCATGGGAAATCGTTGAAACTACCTTATCTTCACATAGAAACCATGAACACTCCTCATTTGGCCGCTTTTTCATCCAAAATGCCTGAAAAATCCGTCTGATTCCAAGAAATCGTTAACCACGACAATTCCTTGTGTATTGAACCCATGAGTGCCTTCGGATGGTTTTCCCATGGAAATCGATGGTGATGCACTATCGATGTCGTAGGAGCCAAGAATTCGGTCATTTGATGCCCGGATTGGCCGATAACTGGGGCTGACTGTAATAGTAAAATGCTTCAACCCCGCTATTCGCAGCAACCGTCGGGTTATCCTAATCAAAATATCATGGAAAATCATGGAAACTATCTCCTCTTCATATAGAAACCACAGACGCCTTAATTTGGCCTCTTTTTACCGAAAACGCCTGCGAAATCCATGCGAGTCCCAGAAATCTTTAACCGTGGCAATTGCTTGTTTATTGAACCAATGAGCGAATTATTATAATTTTTCCATGGAAAGAGATGATGATGCACTATCTGTGTCATAGGAGCCAAGATTTCGATCGTATGATATCTGGATTGGCCTATAGCTGGGGCTGCCAGAAATAGGAAAAATACTTCAACCCTGATATTCGCAACAACCTTGTGGTTATACCAATCGAAATTTCATGAAAAGTCATGGACACTACCTCATATTCACATAGAAGCCATGGACGCTTCTCATTTGACCTCTTATTTCCCTACAATGCCTGTGAAATCCGTGCAAGCCTCAGAAATCGTTAACTGTGGGAATTTCTAGTGTATTGTACCCATGATCGGATTTTTATTGTTTTCATATAGAAAGTAATGGTGATGCTATATTGATTTCGTCGGAGCCAAGATTTCAGTCGTTTGATGCCCGGATTGGCCGACAGTTGGGGATGTCAGAAATAGCAAAATGATTTAACCCCAATAATCGCTGCAACCGTGTGGTTATACAAATTGAAATATCATAGGAAGTCATGGAAACTACCTGCTCTTCACATAGAAACAACGAACACTCCTCATTTGGCCTCTTATTTTTCGTCTGCGAAATCCCAACGCGTCACAGAAATTGTTAACCATGGCAAATGCTTGTATATTGAACCTGTGGCTGAATTCTTATAGTTTTCCCAAGGAAAGCAACGGTGATGCATTATATATGTCATATGAGCCAAGATTTCGGCTGTTTGATGCCCGGATTGGCCCATAGCTTGGGCTGCAAGAAATAGTAAAATGCTTCAACCCCGCTATTCGCAACAACCATGGGGTTATCCAATCTAAATCTCATGGGAAATCATGAAAACTACCTTCACTTCATATGGAAACCACGTACGCTCCTCATTTGGACTCTTTTTAATCCAAAACGCCTGCGAAATCAGTGCGACTCCTAGAAATCGTTAACCATGGCAATTGCTTTTGTATTGAACCAGCGAGTGAATTCTTATAAATTTCCCATGGAAAGCGATGGTGATGCACTTTCGATGTCATAGGAGCTAGGATTTCGATCGTTTAATGCCCAGATTTGCCGATAGCTGGGGATGCAAAAAATAGTAAAATACTTCAACCCTGCTATTCGCAGTAATAGTGGGGTTATCCCAACCGAAATCTTATGGAAATCATGGAAACTACCCCCTCTTCACATAGAAACCATGAACGCTCCTTATTTGGTCTCTTTTTTTACCCAAAATGTTTGCAAAATCCGAGCGAGTCCCTGAAATTGTTAACCGTGGCAATTGCTCGTGTATTGAAACCGTGTGTGGATTCATATAGTTATCCCATGGAAAGCGATGGTGATGCACTATCGTTGTCGTAGCAGCCAAGATTTCTGTCGTTTGATGCCCGGATTGGCTGATAGCTGGGGCAGTCAGAAATAGTAAAATGCGTCAACCCTGCTATTCGCAGTAATCGTGGGGTTATCCCAAAAGAAATCTACATATCTTTAATAAAATGTAGAAAATAGCATGGAGCTCAGAAAATTTGCAGAAATGTCCATTGGAACTGGAAGATCGCCATCTTCAACTGAAAAATAAGTGAAGAAAAAATTAAGATATAAAAATCCTATCATTTAATATAAAAATTCTTATCTTCAAGAAAATGTACAAAATAGCCACCCCGAACTCAGAAAAATCCGTAAGAATGTCTGTTGGAACCCGGAGATCGCCATCTTCAACTGAAAAATAAAAGAAGACAAAATTAGGCCAAATTATCATACCATTTAACAAATGATAAATATCTTCCAAAAAAAGTTGAAAAATAGCCTGGCGCTAAAAAAATCCGCAAAAAATGTCCATTGGAACTGGGAGATCGCCATCTTCAACTAGAATATAAGAGAAGACAAAATTAGGCCAAAAATCATCTAATTTAATAAAAAGATCACCATCTTCAACTGGAAAAGAAGAGAAGACCAATTTAGGCTATAAAAATCATATCAATTAATAAAAAGATCCATATCTTTCATAAAATGTAGAAAATAGCTCAGAAAATGATATATAAAAATCTTATCAGTTGAAGATGGAGATATTCTGGTTACAACGGACATTTTATAGATGAAGATGGAGATTTTCCAGTTCCGAATTTTTCTTCTATTATATTTCAGTTGAAGATGTTGATTTCCCGGTTTCAACAGACATTTTTTGGCCTAATTTTGTCTTCTCCGATATCGTTTAACAAAACTATCCATATCTTCCAAAAAATGTGAAAAACAGCTCGGAGCTGAATAAATCCGCAAAAATGTCCGTTGGAACCGGGAGATCGCCATCTTCAACCGAAATATAAGAGAAGACAAAATAAGGCCAAAAATTCATCTCAATTAATAAAAAGATCGCCATCATCAACTGGAAAATAAGAGAAGACAAAATTAGGCAACAAAATTCAAATCAAAAAATATAAAGATTCTTAAATTCCAGAAAATATAGAAAATAGCCCCGAGCTCAGGAAAATACGCAATAATTTCCGTTGGAAACGGGAGATCACCATCTTCAACTGAAAAATAAGAGAAGACAAAATTAGGCCATAAAAATCATATCATTTAATATATAGATCCATATCTCACAGAAAATATAGAAAATAGCCCAGAGCTCAAAAGACCCGCATAAAAGTACGTTGGAATCGGAAGATCGCCATCTTCAACTGAAAACATGAGAAGACAAAATTAGGCCATAAAAATCATATCATTTAATACAAAGATTCATATCTAAAAGAAGAAGTAGAAAATAGCATAGAGCTCAAAAAATTCCGCAATAATTTTCATTGGAACCGGGAGATCGCCATATTCAAGTGAAAAATTAAGAGAAGAAAACTTTGTCTATAAAAATCATATCATTTAATAAAAAAATAATATCTTTAATAAACTGTAGAAAATAGATCCGTGTTTAGAAAAATCCGCAAAAATGGTCGTAGGAACCGGGAGATCGACATCATTAATTGATAAATCAGAGAAGACAAAAGTAGACCATAAAAATGATATCATTTGATCTAAAGATTCAATCTTACAGAAAATTTAGAAAATAGCCGGGAGCTCAGAAAAATACGCAAAAATATCTGTTGGAACCGGGAGATCGCCATTTTCATCTGCAAAATAAGAGAAGAATAAGTTAGGCCTAAAAATCATATCATTTAATAAAAAGATACATATCCTCAACTGTGAGAACGCCATCTTCAACTGAAAAATAAGAGAAAACAGCATTAGGCTAACCAATCATATCATTTAATATACTGATCCATATCTTCCGTAAAACGAAGAAAAATAGCCCCAAGATAACAAAAATCGGTAAAAATGTCTGCTGGAACCGGTCGATCGCAATATTCAACTTAAAAATAAGAGAAGAAAAATGTAGGAACTAAAAAGCATATCACTTAATAAAAAAATTGATATCTTCCATAAAACGTAGAAAATAGCACCGAACTTCGAAAAATCTGCAAAAATTTCCGTTGGAATCGGGAGATCGCCATCTACAACTGAAAAAAAGAGTAAACAAAATTAGTCTATAAAAATCATATCATTTAATATAAAGGTTCATATCTTACAGAAAATATAGAAAATATCCTGGAGCTTAGAAAAATCCGCAAAAATGTTCGTTGGAACTTGGAGATCGTCATCTTCTTTTGAAAAATAGAGAAGACAAAATTAGGCCAAAAAATCATATCATGTCATAAAAAGATCCATATCTTTCTAAAAATGTAGAACAACAGACTCAAGCTAAAAAATCAGCAAAAATGTCCATTGGAACCGGGAGATCGCCATCTTCAACTGAAAAAAATAAGAGAAGACAAACGTAGGCTATAAAAATCAGATCATTTATAAAAATGTAGAAAATAGCACCGACCTTATAAAATCCGTTGGAACAGAGAGATCCCCATCTTCAACTGAAAAATAAAGGAAGACAAAATTAGGCCAAAAATATTATCATTTAATAAAAAGATACATATCTTCCAGAAAATTTTGAAAATAGTCTCGAAGTCAGAATAATACGCAAAATGTCTGTTAGAAACAGGAGATCTCAATCTTCAAATAAAAAATAAAAGAAAACAAAATTAGGACAAAAAATTATATCATTTAATAAACGATCCATAAGTTTTCAAAATGTAGAAAATAGCCCCGAGTTGGAAAAATCTGCAAAAATGTCCCTTGGAACATGGAGATCGCCATCTTCAACTGAAAAAAATAAGAGATGACAAATTAGGTTATAAAAATCATATCATTTAATATAAAGATTCATATTATATAAAAAATATAAAAATAGCCCGGAGCACAAAACAATTCTGCACAAATGTCCATTGGAACTAGGAGATCGCCAGCTTCAACTGAAAAAAATAAGAGAACACAAACGTAGGCTATAAAAATCGCATTATTTAATAAAAAGTGATATATCTTCCATAAAATGTTGAAAATTGCACCAAGCCCAAAAAATACGCAAAAATGTCTGTTGGAACCGGAAGATCGCCATCTTTAACTGAAAAATAAGAGAAGACAACATTAGGCTATAAAAATCATATCATTTAATATAAAGATTCTTATCTTACATAAAGTGTACAAAATAGCCCCAAGCTCAGAAAAATTCGCAAAAATTTCCGCTGGAACCGAGAGAACGCCATCTTCAACCAAAATATAAGAGAAGACAAAATTAGTCCAAAATATCATATCATTTAATAAAGCGATCCATATCTTCCAAAAAAGTGGAAAATAGTAGAAAAATCCGCACAAATGTCCGTTGGAACCGGGAGATCGTGATCTTCAACCGAAATATAAGCGAAGATAAAATAAGGCCAAGAAATCATTTCATTTAATAAAAAGATCGCCATCATCAACCATAAAATAAGAGAAGACAAAATTAGGCAACAAAAATTATACCAATTAATATAAAGATCCTTATCTTCCAAAAAATATAGAAAATAGCCTCGACCTTAGAAAACCACGCAAAAATTTCAATTGGAAACGGGATATCGCCCTATTCATCCGAAAAATATGAGAAAAAATTAGGCCATAAAAATAATATCATTTAATAAAAAGATTCATATCTTACGGAATATGTAGAAAATATCACAGAGCTCAAAAAAATCCGCAAAAATGTTTGTTGGAACCGAGAGACTGCCATATTCATCTTAAAAATAAGAGAAAACAAAATTAGGCCATAAAAATCATATCATTTAATATAAAGATCCATATTTTATAGAAAATGTAGAAAATTGGCCAGAGCTCAAAAAATTCCGCAAAAATTTCTGCTGGAACCGGGAGATTGCCATATTCAATTGAAAAATAAGAGAAGAAAAACTTAATCTATAAAAATCATATCATTTAATAAAAAGATCCATATCTTCAATAAACTGTAGGAAAAAGTTCCGAGTTTAGAAAAATCCGCAAAAAAGGCTGTTAGATCAGGGAGATCGACATCTTCAACTAAAAAAATCTGAGAAAACAAAATTAGTCAATAAAAATTATATCATTTAACTTAAAGATTCATTTATCACTAAAAATTTAGAAAATAGCTCGAAGCTTAGAAAAATCTGCAAAAACGTCAGTCGGAACTTGGCGATCACCATCTTCAATGGAAAAAAATAAGAGAAGACAAAATTAGGCCTAAAAAGCATTTCATTTAATAAAAAGATCTATAACTTCCTGAAAATGTAGAAAAATTGTCCCGAGCTCAGAAATAGCCACAAAAATATCCGTTGGAATAGTGAAATCGCCATCTTCAACTGAAAAATAAGAAAAGACAAAATTAGACAATAAAATCATATCACTTAATATAAAAATACATATCTTCCGGAAAATTTAGTAACTAGTTTGGATCTTAGAAAAATCTGCACAAATGTTTTTTGGAAATGGGAGATCACCACCTTCAACTAAAAAAGAGATACAAAATTAGGGCAAAAAATCATATCACTTAATAAAAAGATACATAACTTTCCAAAAATGTAGAAAAATAGTCCCAAGCCTAGAAATATCTGCAAAAATGTCTTTGGAAGCGGGAGATTGACATCTTCAAGTGAAAAATACGAGAAGACAAAATTAGGCTAAAAATCATATCATTTAATAAAAAGAGCTATATCTTCTACAATATGTAGAAAATAGCCCCAAGCTCAGAAAAAACTGCAGAAATGTCCATTGGAAGCGGGAGATCGCTATTTGCAACTGAAAAATAAGAGAAAACACAAGTAGGATATAAAAATCATATCATTTAACCTAAAGATCCTTATAGAAAATATAGAAAATAGCTCGGAGCTCAGAAAAATCTGCAAAAATGTCCATGGTACATGGAGATCGCCATCTTCTTCTATTAGGCCAAAAAATCATATTATTTAATAAAAAGATCCTTATCTTCCAGAAAATGTAGAAAATAGCCTCAAGGTCAAAAAAATCCACAAAATCTCTGGTGGAACCGTGAGAATGCCATCTTCAACTAAAAAAATAGGAGACAACATTAGGCCAAAAAATCATATCATTTAAGAAAATGATACATATCTTTCATAAAATGAAGAAAAATTGCCCCAAGCTAACAAAATCATCAAAAATGTTCGCTGGAACTAGTAGATCGCAATATTCAATTGAAAAAAATAAGAGAAGAAAAACATAGGATATAAAAATCATATCATTTAATACAAAAATTCATATCTTCCATACAATGTAGAAAATAGCACCGAGCTTCGAAAAATCTGCAAAAAATTTCGTTGGAAACGGAAGATCGCCATCTTCAACTGAAAAATAAGAGTAGACAAATTTAGGCCAAAAATCATATCATTTAATAAAAATAACCATATCTTCAAGAAAATTTAGACAAATTTAAGCCAAATTTAAGCCAAATGGAA